>BGZK01004513.1:0-13137 GCA_005406025.1 Eumeta japonica | reverse complement strand
TAACACTGTTATTTTAACAAAAGCGAGACCTTAAATAAAATACAAATAAATTATTTTGAATTGTAGTTAGTTTTTCATATCGTTTTTTTTTCTTTTATTAACTAGCTAAGAAAAGTTATTGTACTGTAAAAGCCTATTATATATTAACATTTTTCAAATTTGCTTACTTTTGCCCTCTTGAACGCTTAGAATTTTTCTAAACAACAAATTATTATTATTATTTTTTATTATTTCATGGCACAAAAATATGTACAAAGTAACAACAACTCAGGGATAAGATTAAGGAAAAAGTTTTTAACGTTAACTAAAATTTGTCAGCAAAAGAAAAACGTCATCAACAGCAGCAACAAAGCAACATCAGCCGCAGCCGCATCAGAATGTAAACAAATATAAAACCATAATTAACATTTTTGGTGTTGTGGCAGTTGCCTATAATGACGTTAATGAAAATGTATACAAAAGCAAGATACAATGTTGAAATGTATGATTATAAAGAACAATCTGCAATAAAGCACTGTCAACTTAAAAAAGAAAAAAAAAATTAAAAAATAAAACACAGAAAATTAATAGGAACATAAATTTCTATGACAAACCAGAATGGCAACACAAAGTTAATGGCCATGATTTTAATTGCAATTGTACAGTAAAATATTTTTTTTCTGAATGTATGTTATTTGTTTTAAGCAGTAATTTCAATCGCAACTTTATTTCTTATTTTAATTATTATTTATTTTCTACATTAAGAGTTTTATTTTATTAATTATTTGTTTTAGAGTTTAATAATATATTTATAACGTATATTAATATATTAAATAAATTTGCTATAAAATTGATAAAAAAATTAAGAAAAACGAAAATGAAAACACACAAAATTAATTTAATATTTATTATAATTTCTAAATTATTTGTAATTTTAATTATTATTTAAATTGCAAACATATGTGCACAATATGGGCAGGTAATGAAGATCATATGCCCAAGATGGTATTAACAGGATATTTGTTGATTCCTGTGTCTGACTGTACAACCTATGCCTTCACATTTGGGTTGTAGTAATGTGGTTGACAACAAAATTATAAAATAACCGCTAACGATACAGTTAATTAAGGCACAGTAATCAACTGGTGGTGAGTGCAAAACTCTCAGGTCAAACAAAACCAGCCTGATCGCATTTAAGAAATAATTATGTTGACGCGAGAGATGTTTCTCAGCTCAGAGGTGCTTTAAGACTGTTATAATTTCTATATTTTGAAGAAATTCTTTACGGAACTGAAGATTAACAACTTTAACTGCAAAATTTATTCTTCAAAAACATTCTTAAAATTGTAAAACAAACACCTGGTGTTATGAATAGAAGCGAGGTCTGTAGGCTTTAGATAAGTTATTATTTAACCTGATATCTGCTTTATTTGATCTTATTTATATTGTTGATTCAGTAAATTTTCTGCTTTAGATCTTTTTATAAAAACAATAATTAAAATTTATTTTCAATATTTCGCCAACAATTTGTTGGCATTTTTTCAATATTTTGTTTTTAAATATACAATTTGTTATTTTCTGAGATGCCAACAAATTGTTGGCGAATATTGAAAATAAATTTTAATTATTGTTTTTATAAAAAGATCTAAAGCAGAAAATTTACTGAATCAACGAGAGTTATTATATTATTTATCAGTAAAAATATTGTAGTTGCAAAAATTGTAACTCAAAATTTGAGTTTTCTTATTTTTTTTTTTTTTTTTTTTGGTTTGATAAAACTTCTAAGCTTTATTAAAAGCTGTATTGATTTATTATTTTCCAATATTTTTTGAAAAAACAAACAACCTTAAGCCTAAAAAGTAAAAGAAGCGAAATTGTGAATTTATAAAGTCACATAAATTCAACAGTATTTTAAAATTAAAAGTTTTATTATAGAATCGTTCAAACCTTTTAAACACTTATTTCATGCCATTACATATTTGTGTCCAAATTGCCTATATAGATTTAATGTGGCTTTTGATAAAACACAAGAGAGTTCTAAGGAGGAATTTTATTTAAAAGCACAAAGCAGTATTTTAAATAATACTTTTTTTGAGAGTTTTAAAATAAGTTTTGCAATATTCACAAAATGAAATACTAATTTCAGAAAATACTGTATAATGCGGTACACTCTAAATTAACAAAATATATTTCCCTTTTTTTTTTTTTTTGTTTTTAAATAATATTTTCTCATATACTTCCTCTCTAAGTATAGTTTTGAACCAATTGTGTTTTAAAATTTTCCGTGATTGGTACAAAAGTATGCAGTGAATCATGAACTAAATCATTTAAAAAAATATCTAATACGTTTTCAAAGATTTATTTGGCAAAAGCTTAAGTTCTTTGTACTCATTTACAAAAATAATTATATATAATATATATAAATATTTTACGGTTTTAATTACAACATCTGTGTTTTGCTAATATTAACTTTTGTATAGCTGATCTAATTTTACTTTCACTAGTTTTATTCCAACTATATAGCAAAACTAATTGTTTAGATTAAATTTTTATGCATTAAATCCTTACATAATTTTATAAAATTTAATTATAGCATTGATAACAAAATTCACATGTGCGCTTTAATTAATTTACTCTTCATTGGTGGAAATGCATACTCAGAAACTTATTTACTTCATTTCCAACAAATACAGTTTTGTAAATAACTAAATCAAGAAATCCGCTCAACAAACGAAAACATTTAAATATCCCTGCTTTGCAAAAACAAACACAACAAAATAATATTTAAAGGTAATTATTGAAATTACCGCAAGCAATGATTGAGTGGTTACACATTAATTAGTCGTGGTGCTCTAATACAGCAAATACAGATATCGTAGTCTGTGAAAATGTAAATGAATAAATGTTTGACCATTAAGGCAATATAAGCATTTGAAGGCATGCGACTGGTACAGTTGCATGAAAAGTGGAAAAATTTTTATAAACTTTAAATTTTTACAGCTGTTAAAAACAAAAATATTTTGGAAAATTACCAGCCTATTAAAGTAACTGTTAAAGTATAGTCTCTGTATTTAAAAAAAATTAATTATGTGTAGGTTCGAACGATTTAAGTTAAATAAAACATCCAATAATTCAAAATGATTTATTCGCTATTAAGCAATTTTATTTGAAATTTATTATTTTGGGTCAAAAGACCCTTTAGTTGTTTTGCCTTAGTCTTTCTGGTCTTATTATTTCAATTGAAATAATAGAATATGAAGTAAATGTTTGAATATTATTTTCAACAAGGTTTTCGAGTCTACTGACGAACTGAGTAGCATCAGCGAAATGCCGGCGGCATATAGACGATGCTGAAAGACTAAGGCAAAAGCAACTAAAGGGTCGTTTGGCCCAAAATAATAAATTATAAATAAAACATATTTAATAGAACTATTTTAATGATCTGAAAATTTCTGTTTTTCTGGCGTTCTTTATTTTAAAGTTTCGTAGTACAAATAGAAAGATTGCTCAACTGGTTAGCTTATATCACAATAATTTTATAGCAAAACACATCGACACGCAAGTATTTTTTATTTAAAAAATATTTCCTCAAATAATATATAATATTAATAACATAACTTAAGTGTTAAAACTGTTTTGCATTATATGATTGCTTTATAAATGTAATTTACTTAAGCAATTCTTTCAATAAAATAGTTGCAGGATTCAAACAGTTTGTACTATCAACCGTAGCATTATATTATTATAAATTTGCTTTAGCCTAAAGCATTTAAAATCTAGCGATAATAGATTAAAGTTAACAATGTGTGATAATATGGCATTAGGACTGATAGCACACTCGTTTAAATCCATATGATTATGTATTTGCTGTAAGAATATCTAATATTCAATCAATTCAATATTCAATCTTCTAGCAAAACAACTTAGCATATCTGAAAAAAAGAGAGAGGAAATTGTAAATAAAACGATTTTGATCATAATCTTTTGCTTGGTTGGAACAAATATTTTATTAAATTCACGAATTATTTTACCGGTTTACACTCAAAAATGTATTTGGTTGTGCTATAAATTCATCCCTTCAATATGAAATATTATTTTTGTTACCTAATTTTCTTAGTTTTAGTTACTTTTGTGCCTAATGAACACATTTGTTTTTAATACGAAAATGTGTGCAAATTGGACTTGATAAATATTAAAACCATTTATTTACTTTATCTAATTTAGATTTTTCGATGGTTTTGGCAACACACAATTGTGGCTTAGTGGCGTTGCTGATTAAATTTATAGAAATAACTTAGAAATCGGCATTTAAGTTTATTAGGTTGAAGATAAAAAATTCAAGGACTTTATTACAAAATATAAAAATTTAAAATTAATTTGTATCTTGTTTATAATATTAAGCATTAAAAATTTAATATTTTCCAGTTTGCTGTGTACATATCTCAAACGAAAGTAACAACTTTTTATTAATACTTTTTAGGCGAAAATAGGTGTGTCAAGAAATGGGATTAAATTCAGCTAGAAAAATACTAAAAAATTATTGAGCTCAGCTTTTGTATCTACCACGACAATTATGAGCTCGCAATGTTTCGAACTCCGACTTCCTATAAACTTGCGATATTGCTTTACAGTGGTGTGTATACTGCTCAGCTATTATTACAACAACAAAATATGTTAGTAGCTAAAAAGCTTAATATAAATCAAAATTAAAACCAAGTGATCAAAGCTGTAGTGGACTATAAAACTTAAAGAGTTTTTACTTCCTTCCGACTAGGATTCTTACTCTCCCTTAAGTATACAACTTAAGAATCCGAAAATGCTTTAAAAGTTCCAAAAAATCGTTTCCTATTTGAGAAGTCAAAGTTGTGTAAGCATAGGCACCAAAAATATTCAATATATTTTTTAATTTTCTGTTTACATAATCCAGCTAGATTCAATATCGACATTATACTCAATTAAATATACAAAAAATTTTCTAGAAAAAATTGTTATATTTGGAAAATTTGTCAAACTTCTGTTTCAGATGACCATTACCACGATATAGTTGAAAAGAAATGTCATTACTCAGCCTGTTAACCAAAATCTTATCTTTTAAATCAGTTGAAGTAGAAAAACTTAGTCTTGATTGATGAGAAAGGAAATTAATAAAATAAATTATTTAAAAGCCACTTCTGGCTTGCATCAATAACATTCTATAACGCGGCTTCGCAAGTGGTGGCATTTTCTTATTATTTATCAATATGAATTGTATTTTCGCTAGAAATTATTTATTGTTGAATCTCGACATCGAATTTTCACCAAATTATAATAAATTTAATGTGTGGCAGCTATTGGTGCGTTCATTGTCTGATTAAAAATAATTTTTCCAACTAAAATAAGTAATTTTAAAACTCTAAATAAGATTGTCCTACAATACATTACAAACCATCAAAGCAGAGCTATTTTAATAAAAGAATAGTAAGCATTGCTTTATATCACTTCATTACTTCTAAAGTTTCCTTAATATGTTTACATATTAAATTTTTAAATACTTTGACATTTTACAGAAATTCATTTTATATTGTTTAAAGGTCTTTTATGTAATTCCACCAAAACTACTTTGTTTTATTGTATATTCATATTGTCATTAAGATGTATAAATCGGCAAACCGAATGTTAAATAAAATTTTTGTTTTACAAATAAAACAGAAACAAAGTCATCATTTCTCAACTTTATCCTCAAAAATGGAATTCGTAATAACGTTCAGAAAGAGGTATTTTCACAATGACAACGAATTTTATATTACAGTTTTGCTATTTTTATTTAAATTTTATGAATATTCATTTAAAATGAAGAATCTACTTGAACAGAATGTCAGTAATAGAACAACGAAAAAGTTGTTTCTTGTTCTCATTTTTCTCATGTGATTTTGGCATTAAATTGAGCTCAAGATGAATATTAAAATTTAGTTTGATGCTTAGCAAAGAGAATAAAGGATATGTGTGTATCTACATATAAGTACTTTTCCATCTGAATTTAAAAACAATCATTAATTAAATGTTGAATTTTTGCAATTTATTTGTTGTACATTGGCATAAAAAGAATTATATTGTGGCTACACCTATTTTAAGGGGAGTTTAATGTGGCCCAGTACATTTAGCTTACATATGTATAGTGATATTTCATAGAACAAACGGCTGCATTCATAAAAGATTTGTAATTTTATTAAGCTCTTATTTCACAAATTTCTGTTCAATAATATCTATTAAGTAAACGTTTAATACATGAAATTTTTAAATGCAACTGTAAGTTCATACATACGATTTGAGAAAACCTACAAAGATTACTCGTTTGTAAAATTTTGAACTGGAAACAGAATATGATTTGCTTTGGAATTATTTATCTGGCATGTGTGGGAAATAAAATAAAAATATTATTTAAAAGTTGTGTTAGCTATTTAAGCACCAAAACGTTTGAATTAATATGGACACAATGGTTTTGAATTCGCTACAACTAATCTAGACTGTTTATTATATAAACACATATATTGAACTATATATACAAGCCTATACAAACAGAAAGGAACGGTTTGTTTCTTATACATAACTTCTTAACATTTTTTTTTTTTTTGTATTATCTATATATAAGACACATTACAATTAATCTTCAATAAAAGCAGACGTGAGTTTAACTTAAGGAGTTTGAGTTTTAATTAAAATTAAGAAACAGAGAAATTTAACAGTTGGTTCCCAAAATTGTTTTGTTTTCACACCAGTATATGATTTTTAATGGTTGTGCAAAACGTCACTCAAAATGAGGGAGCAAAGTGTTTAAAAAATATCAATATTATCAAATAACATTTTTGTTGCTGCTTATTTTTTGGGTTTTCAGGTTGACAGATTACAGGTGTCATATGATTTCCAAATGTCATACAAAATGATAAAGAAAATGATTTTTGCATAACATGCTTTTTACTAAGCATACATCAATTTGAATATGAGGCTTAAGGATTGTAATAGTATAAACCTAAGCCTTTTTTAATTTAGACAATTCAGGAGGAACACATAAAATAAGCTCACTAGATGTAGAGTTTTCTAGATCAATTATTACTGTTACAGATGTCAATATTTAAACATTTGTGCGATTACTGAATGAACAATAGCCCCTTATTATTATTTTTTTATTTACAAAATCTGGCTGACAAAAAGCCACATTTAGGTTAACGTCTGGATGATTACAAATCTTTTCTCATAACCCACGTATTTCCTTTTTACATTTAAATTTTTGAGAAAAGCAAAGTAAATGTGACCATTTCCAATGTAAATATATACAATATACAAAAAAAAGAATAAAATCGTGGACAAGATGAAATTAACTTGTTGTCATATTTAAAATAATGGAAAAAGTTTGCTCAAAATGAATGAAAATAGAAGTAATTTGTATCAGAAAAGAAAAACATCGTACCTTTTTATATAAAGCAGTTGCAATTGCTATCTTTACATATATATATTTTTGCAAAAGAAATATTAAGATATGAGGAGTAAATTTACAAATGATGGTTATTTTTTTTCGTTGCTTTTTGTGTATGGTAACAAACATTTCGTAATCTCATGGCCACAGATATTCCTAAAATCTTATTCTCACGTCAGTCTCTATGGTGGGCTTGATAACAATAACAATTTTGAGCTCTTTTCTTTTTAAATGTAAACTGGGAATATAAATAAAAAATTAAAAATGCTTCCAATATAGGATCAATTATTATATTAAAAAAATTTAGGAGACCTCCGAACTATTTGTGTCAGGCTCCATGGTACTCTTCGTTAAAATAACTCGATAGAAATTTAACATCATGCCTTTTCCATATAATATTTCCTTTGTCATGCACATACCTACTGGCCATGGACATGGCTTTTTAAAATTATCTTTGTTAAAAGGAGTAATGAATTTCCCACAGACTCCTGGAATTTCTATGTAGAAGGTTGTGATTTGATAAACTATATTCATAGATTTTCATTTCTTAAGGCATGAAAACATAAATTTAAAAAAAAACTGCCTATGGCAAGGCGTAAATTCAATATTTTTGGTTATAAAAACAAACCTCTTTGTAGGCCAAAACCACACATACAGTTAAAATTTTTCGTTATCTAACTTATATTGTTATGAGCAAGTATCAATCCCAAATACATTTTGCTAAAACTCAATTTGTAAAGACACTTCAATCCCAAATAAAGGGAAGAAACATATTGCCAGCAGCTTTTCTGCAACTTTAAAAAATAAAAAAAAACAGCTCAAGAGTCATGAATTGCATTATGTTAAATAAAAACAAGACAAACCAGCTTTGTTGGAAGGAAGTTAAAAAGTATAAAAATTATCTACAGTAACAGCTGCACCATCTGTTAAGAAAATTTCCCTCTGAGACATGTCAGAGGCAGAACAAACAGGCAAAAGAAATTGGTTTCAAACAATTTCTAACAAAATCTTTATTTTATTTTCTTCCCTCTGTCTTTTATATATTTTTGTTTTTTTACAAAAACACCTACTTTTTACTCTTTTTATTATTGAAATTTTCAAAGTAGCGAACGAAAAGAAAAAAATTTCTAAACTTTGCGTAACATAAATTTTTAAGTTTTCAAGCCCAAAAGATATCAAAAAAAAAAAAAATAATAATAACTAAAGTCTAAACAAACGCTTAGTGCTAACTGACTATTGCACTTAGTCAATCATTCGTTTCAAATTCTTTTAAGGTTCCATACTTAAAATCAAATCATACAGAACCTTATTGCTGAGACTACGCCGTCCGTCAAAGCTTCATTCTCGAAACGGCAAGAGCTAGAGAGCTGAAACTTTCACAGAATGTTATTGTATCGTGCGGCTACAACAACAACATAAAATGTAAAGGGTTCCCCATACAACAGGTGACTCATATTAAGAATAAGAAGCTGCAAGAAAAATTAAAATTAGTTGTAATCTTGGAACCTTAAGAGGTACAGAGCTGAAATTTTCACAGGATGTTGCTGTGGCAGCACTGTACAACAGCAAATTCTATAAACTAAAAACAATGTAAATTTTCTATATACATATTATATGAAGTACAGAACCTATTATGTACGAGACTGCCTCATCAATGGGCTCAATTTTTTATTTTTATATACATAAAATATTATAAAGGCTGATTTAATAAGCATCTGCTAGACAGCTTATGTAAAATTTGAAAATTAAACGTGATCTTATATCTGTAGTAATGTTGCCTATATGCAATTGCTTAATTTTTCTATAAAATATTTCTATATTTTTGTAAGAAGAAAATGCTATTAGTTTTTTTACATATATAATGGCAAAATAGTCCGGCAATATCTAAGTCACAGTCCAATTTTTTAAATACTTAATGTACTTGAAAATTTTATTGCTACATCACCACTTTATAATTTTGAATTTATTGAAACCAAATGTTTTAATTCAGAATCAAACTCTTTACTGTCACTATCGTCAAAAAACAAAAAAAACAATGTGCTCCCATGGAAAGGAGAACATTTAAGCCACCTTAAATACCGTTTACGTTAAAACATTTTAAATATTCTTTAGGATTTTTACACAATTCGAAACGATAAAATGGAAAAACATTCACTTAATAAGCAAACCTGCCATAACAGAATAGAATGTAGTATTTTTTTTTATTCAAATATTTAATGCTATTATTCAAACAAAATAAAGTTTGTATTAAACTTTTATTTCGTATTGCCAAAGTCATTTTCGGTTTCCCATTTTTCATAATCATTTGTAGAAAATGTCTTGTGTTTTCATGCTGCTCAACTGCATTTTATTTTATATTATTCGTTCATTCATTTTTTTTTTTTACTCATTATTTAAAAGCACAAATTTTTTGTGGTTATTCCTAAAGTGACATAATATCACCTGCTTTAAGCGAATAATAATTAATTTTCTTTTGCACAATGAAAAGAGTCTAGGTGTTAAATGAAAATGGCAAAAAATCGAGTGCAAAGTGCTTAGATTTGTAATAACTACAGTATGCACCAAATAAAACAAACGGTTCTATAACCACTTTCTCTTTCAATAGTAATGGGTATCTATTTGCCAAATTAAATGAATTGAATTTCAAACTGAAGCTTTAGGTCAGTTTGATATGATATTTTATCCATTTGCCAATATTTCGGTCTCCTTTGGATAATTCCTTCAGGGCAGTAAATATTTTTTTATAAATTATGCTTATAAATTTTGTTTATAAAAATTTTAATTACTGCCCTAAAGAAGCTATCCGAAGGGAAAAGGAAAATATTACAAATATATAATATATCATACCAAAACTGATTTAATTTATTTATTAAAGAAAGATCTAACAAATCAAAGATCTACCAAATTATTACTAGTTCAGATTGTACACGGCCAAGTGGTTTCTAAAATACTAATCTGTTACAAAATGAACCAACAGAAAATAATACATAACATTTAATTTTTTAATACAATTATTATTTTCACAGTTCTTTAAATATAAAATGTTATTAAAAACATAAAAATATATATATATAAACATTGGTTTTGGTTTTAATATGCGTGCTGATGATTATCGTGGCGGCTATGAAACAGCTGGCTGTACCCCAGCTAATGTTGTCTTTTTATAAATAATATAAATTATAATTATAGAAATACTCTTAAACCTAAATAAAGAAAGATAAATGAAATACATTTAAATTGTAGAAAAGTTCTAATTAATAATATATAATTAATTTATTCGAATCCATAGATAAGATAAACTAAAAGTAACTATTTAGTATTCGCTTAACTTTTCTCGTGCATAAGAATAATACACAATCCAAAGTCATGATATAGAAAGCAACAGTAGTATTACAAAACTAGATATTAAATTTACAGGTAAATGTTAATTTTATACCCGAAAAAGTAAAATACCCACTTTATCCCCAAACACGCTTTACTATGATTGCAGGCCGCTGTCGCAACAACTACTTAATGATCTGTACAAATCACCTTAACACCTTTTTCTTAACTACATCGTTTAGTTTCAATTCTCTTTTATAATTTTTTATTCATATGAAAGATGCTACCTCAGCTGTTTTACAAAAATTTTTTTATTTATTTCTTATTCCAAAATTAATTCATAATTGAACAATTGAACACAACAATGTTCATCTGCAGCAAATACAATTTTCTTGTTTGTTTTAATGATTAAGAAAAATAGGAAATCTTTTATTTAACTATAATTAATATCCATTCATTTATATTTCTTTTTCTGTGAGTTTAGCAAGTAATCTGCAATTGAAGACTGTTAGTTTCTTTAAACGTTCATCTGCAACTAAAGCTTGTTGCAGAGAAAATAATTCAGTTTGAAATATTGTTACTATTAAAATTAATTTCTTTAGTCTTCATTATTATATATTCTTTCTTTCTCTAATCACAAGCAATATTTAGTTGCGATTATCTTTACAATCGACATGAATTATGATTAATTACAAGAAAGAAAAAAAACTTATTAAAGAAAACATAACGCGAATAAAAATATAATAACAGCAAACCTGCAGTTCAATTTGTTAATTTTAATGAACATATGCTACGAACATAATATCCTATACCATCATGCCTGTAATGCGTTTGCAGGTCAAGATATCCGACTCAGAAACGGTCAGATCATAAGCTTTGGTCATACAAATCATATGCAACAAACCATACTAATCATAGCAAGTATTGAAAATTGTCTTGTGTTGTATTCTGTAAATTTATAAACGACATTAAATTTTATGTAAAACAAATATTTATAGCAAAACACAGTCCAAGCTAATTTTAGTATTATAATCGAATAGTTAAGGAACCTGCTTAAGTGTTAAAATAAGCAATTAAAGCTCATTTTTAATCATAAATCATCCGATGTGGCAAAATAGTGTACTACAATTAAATCACCTCAAAGAATCGTTTATGATTCGCTTTTCTCATTCCTTTATGACTAGAGTTTCTGATAATTTTTCAGAATTTTGTTGCATTATCTGCATATAATAAAATTCTCTCTCTTTGTATGATAAAATATATTTGTTCTTTTGAATTATTGTTTGTTCCTCACAATAATAAAAATTAGTTTTAACATTTCTAGAATTTTTATATGTGTAAAATTTTATATATTTTGTTAATTTGTTTGCCTGTGATTAATGACTGTTAAAGAGACAAGAAAAGTAAAATTGTTGACTTAAGCTGGGTGACAGCCAGCTGATTCATATTCTCCATAATAATCATCATTACTCTTGGTCTGAAAGTCGGACTTGGCCAACTACGCACTCCTTGTAGTGGCGCTTAAACCACACATCCACGAGCTCAATTAATACTCTCTGTCTATATTTATATTTTAATATTTATAATTTAATAAGAAAATAGTAGAAAAAAAAAATTTTTTGGGATTTCCAGAAAATTTCTAAAAATATATATAAATTACAAATTATTTCCGATTTCTATATTTATCCATAAATCTGCATGTACAAATGAAACAAGCCCTCATTTGTTAAAATCTGTGAGTAAATGTTAATTCTATACACGAAATCAAAATATCCACACAAAATTAGCATGGCAACCCAAATGCTTATAGATCACGCAGTAATCAAAATTTAAATTAATATCTTTCTTAAATTAATGTTTTCAATATACTGGAATATCAATTTTTCATTCATTCATCTCGTGCCCAAAATATTTTATTTTGCATAAAATAAACAGAGAGAAAGAAACGTTATTGATGAATTGTTGTCAGCCTGACATGGAATAGAAAACCACTCACCATAATATTGTTTATTTAAGATTGTATAACAGAAAGAAAAAAAGAAAAGAATTATATCAAATTGCTGGTTTTGTTATCAAACATCCTGTTGTACAATAATAATACCCATAATGATTTGTCAATAAAACGTGAGATGAAAATTGAAAACAAACTTTGAACGTTCATGTTTTTTTACTCTTCATGACTCATTTATTTACATTTTGCCTTCAAATGGATTTATTTGCAGAGAACAGACGACCTATAAATTGCTGCAATAAAACATATTGAAGGAAGGTTGAAAAAATTAATCATTATTTAATTTTTTTAAAATATTTATTATATCAATAGAAAAATATATATGTAAATAGAATGCAAATATTAAATAAATACATTCAATCTGTGATGTCTTTAT
>BGZK01004512.1:0-13139 GCA_005406025.1 Eumeta japonica | reverse complement strand
TGTGTCATTGCAAATATAAAGATAACACATATGTATGCATGTATATTTTATCGCTTTGTTGTTGTTGCAAGAAAATAAAACTTTTCAGACTTTTAAAGTAATACATACATACACATGAACGTGTATGGTGGTAGTATTAAAAAACAAGAAAACAGATTCTATTTGATCGTACATGCTTTAGTATGCGACTGAATCATCGTGTAAGGGCTTTTATTTTTTTATTTTTTTTAATAAATAATGTGCAAAAAATTCAACAAGTTTCAAACAACTCTTAATCTCTTTGCTGGTGAAGTTGAAACCTCATAATTAGTTTAGTTATTTTGCAACATTCTATCACTTTAAGCTTAAAGCTTTCAAGCCATAAATTTAATTTACGGTGTAAAGTTAATTTTACAACATTACAACTAGTACAACTTGTAACATTTTAGATAAGCTTGCACAGAATGAAAAGCTGCGTTCGTTGCTACATAAATAATAATGTGGAATGAAAATTTAAAAGTATTATAAATTTCTGCAGGCAAAAATATTGTATTATTTAATCATTGGGAGTAGTACATTAACTGGATTATTGAAATATAAATTTGATTAGCATTGAATCAAAATAAATTCCAATGATTTTTTCAATGTTTCATTATAAATTAAATGAAATAATTATCATTAATCAATGTAAGCTATAAACACTACAGTGTTTAAAACTTTAATCGATTACAAGTAAGACAGTAATGAAAACAACACAGTTTGCAAATGAAAAAATAGTTTATAAAAATAGTTTACGATAATCAGAACATTTTCGCAAAATATTTTCAGAAAATGTCTTTGCAACCTACTTTCCATAAATTATTTTAGATGCTTCAATTTTATTTTTTGTATACACACATATATAAACAAATTGTTCTTTTTTACGGTTGGGCCGTATGCGTGTTTAATAACATAAAAATTTCTCATACCATAGTGGCTGCTAAGTTAAAGGGTGACGCAAAACAATAACAAACAGCTTTTAGCATAAGATACATTATTTATCGTTTTGATTACCACCAGTCACAAATTATACATATGTGATTAGAAGAAACTATTACAAAAATGCTCTGTTCAGGTATTGCTGGCAACACGTCATTGGCTAAGCAAAGCACAAAAGCAAGTTTTGACATATTCACTGCCTGTCCCACGATGTCACTCGACATCGCTCGCTGGCATAAATACACTGAAACCAAAAACAATATTTTAAAATTTGTTGTTGTTTCCAACGTATATTATTTATACGAGCGATCGATATCGAGTGACATCGTGGGACAGGCAATAGATTTTACTACTTGCTATAAATTATCTGCGTGTCTAAAGTTAGTAAAATTAGGTTTTATTGATTTTAGTTTTGTTTACATTTAAAACGGGCTGTATTGCCAACTGCTTGGTTTGTCTATTGTAACGCCTGTAAGGAACTATTTGAATACTTTAACATTTCACTTTGTTTGAAATGGCTAAATTCTTTTGGATTTTATATTAAATGCAATGTCAGCTCTACTGACTGGCTTCCTCCTTATCGATAATCAGTTCCGAGAGTACAATTAACGATATAATTACAAGAACGCCAAGACAGACAGAGTTAAGTGTTTATATTATTACCCAGGTAACGAAACGGAATAAGAAACTATTTTAGCATAGTTTGTTAAAAGGAGTTGCTACCAGACATTTTACTTTTTTCGAATTCTTTTTTATTTTTTAACAAACGCTAAACTGCAAAGCTTTTTGCTTGTTTGCAGGAAGACCCAAAGCCTACGTCAGGAATCTAAGCTGGGACCTCGTGAATGTTGGGCAGGTGTTCATTCCACTCAGCCATCGAGGCGCTAAATCAAAACTATTGAAGATCGTTTTGCAAAATTGCTCTTTCTATTTGAAGTAAAAAGACATATAAATCATTCGGCTAGCTGCTGCTGTCGAGTATTTTCATTAGAACAGAAATGCCACCAGAGCTGATTTTGCTCAAGAGCTGGCAGTCAGCTAATTATTTTCATGCGCGATTAAAATAATTCAAAGTATATGTATGTTTAATTAATTTTTAAAGCGATGCCCGAAGAAATAGTACTCTGCAAACCACATCTCTATTGCATGAATTATATCGTGCCGTAGTAAAATATAAATAAAAAAAGGTATCTTTTTACCACTCACAAGTCTTGAGCATTCTTCATGCACTGCCCAAATAGGCAGAACGATGCATTACTTCCACGACTTTAATTTTTTATTACATAATAAATCCCTTAAAAATATAAAAATAATTTATAAAATATAATAATTTTTTTATGTGATTCAAATTAAATTGAACGAAAATATGTTCTTCATGGCTCACGACTGCTCGGTTTAAGTCTTTTCAATTCTTTAAGCGTTGCTTCATTCAATACTTGTAAGCATTTGAAAATTATTTATTTTGCCGAAAGCGATTTCTTGAGTTATGAATAATGTTTTATGCTTTTCATTTGTCTGAAGACGTCGCGTGTATAACAAAACTATGAAAATTGTAAAGCTCTGCAAATAATACACAATTATAAACAATTTACATATTTGTCTGAACAATTCTTGGAGCACAAATGTATGCGTGTATGTATGTATGTAAATTGTAGAGGCTGTTTTTCTTTTGAAAAAGAAAAATAAATTTAAATGAATAAAATATGCAAAAACACAAATGAACATAATGAATAAACTATTTTATTTATTTAACACGTTAAGTGTTTGTTTGTTTTGCATTAAAGATGTTGATACAACAAAAACTTGAAATGAGCGTGGAGTTGATTGTACACCGACTTCTAAGAAATTTTCAGATTCGCATTACAACTAGCAAGCCCATGGAAAAAACGAATATGGATAAAGAAAGCAGCGCATATATTTTCAAATCAGCTTAATATGAAGCAATGAATGACGCTTCGGTATGAAGTTGACTTATGTTCCCTAAGTCGATACGACACTTCATCAAACATGCTCAACACACTTGAAAAATTCTTTTTGTACTGTTAGCGATAGCTAAAAGTGATATCATTGGAAAACTTTGCTGAATGTGATGCTTATTTTGCACCTGGCTTGTGGTGATATTTACTCTGATTTTTTACTTAATAAGTTTTCGCACGCCATTTCTAAGCATTGGATTTTTTTTATTTCTGCACTTCATTTATGAAATTTTTTGCGCCTAATTATATTTATGTACACATTACCTTAACCATGAATAGGTTTTGTTATATGTTATTTGCGAATATATACATATTGACGGGATTTGCTTTTGGTAACTTTAAGCACTTTGAACTGAGCTCAAATACATTTGCTGATACTTTTTCCGGATGGTTAAGAATAAAAGGAATAAAACATCAGCTTAGCATTTCTTTGAAACATAAATGTAGCAGTAAAAATAATTAACACTTCTTGTCGTTCGTCAATATTCAGCGCCAATCGTTGTAGTTTTCGTTAATTTAAGGAAGCAACTTGTAGATGTCTCATTCAACCTCAAACTGTCCATTATTGTAGTCCAAGAGCAAATCTCTTTTAAAGTGATTTTACCTGTAGTATGACTACACATTTAGTATGTTGAATTGCACCCTAGACCAATTTCTTTTACACCACCCTGCTAATTTAAATACAGAGAACTTATCCAAGTCGGGTTGCGAACTTTAATAGTGGGCTTAAGTTTCATCACTTATGATCACTTTGCTTACCAAAATTTTCAAAAGCAAATGCAGATATTTGTACTTTGTGTGTGAAAACCCAGCCCCCAAATGCAAGTGGTATGAAAAATATATCCCATGATGAATATATCACTTATGTACATATGCCAACTTGCCAGTGAATTCGAAAATATTTTAATTCAAATAATCCTACATATTTTTTGATGACTCAGGGACTGACAACGGAAACTAAATTAACTTTTCTGAAATTAGACAAATATTTAATACTGGCTCAAGTCTTATTTCTGTCCAGCAAAAAGAAATTTTCATAAATTTCGACACAGAGCACACAAAAAATAATAAATATTGAGTATTTTAGGTCAGAAGATCTTAGTTGCTTTTTATCTAGCTTTAGGAAATATTTGTATGCTGACTGGTTCCCAATGCGAACAGATAAAAGTAAGATCAAAACTATAAATTCACGGACTGAAACATAATAAGCATAGACTTATTTTAATATAATAACAAACAGGAAATATTACTTTAATTAAATTTTCGAGATATTTTTACACAATTTTTCTTCTTGCAAATCGATAGTGCCATAAATGAATAATGATTATCGCGAGTACTCGGTAACCTAATAACGGCGGGATGCAGGCATCATGAATTGATTAATAACGACTAGCAATTTTTGAATGTTAAATGTTTCGCAATTTAGATGCGAACCGAATAAAACATGATTTTCTTTCAAACAATTTTAACGTTTAACATTTAACTTTAAATTTAACTATTTAAGTCATTTAGTGGTCGGCATGTTTACACTTTAATATTAACATTTAATTCTTATCATCTTTTTTACTTAAACATATCCTTACGATTTGCTTAAATTATGTTAAGCATTGAGTCAATACATATAAGGAAATTCGCTTTGTTGTCTAAGCGACGGCGGAGGATGAAATATTTAAGTACCAGCTGCGTCACTTAAAGATGTTGATATTGTCACTGTAATTTTCACACCAACAATTTAGACATCTACACAGCATTGTTATCTATAAACAACATACCCATTTTTATTGACTAAAAACAGAAGGGAAATAATCATTCACGCACACCTGAGTATGATACCTACAAAATATATTTATCATGCACAATCACACACACACACATACACATACGCATACATTTGCTAGAACATAGCATGACTGCTTGCTTGCTTACTCTGTTCCATTTTTGTTTACTCTAAAGAGATTGAAATTTTGCATGAAAACCAAAACACAGATGACAAAAGTACTTCACTGCCAGTTTAGTTTGTTTCTGCATCTCACACATGCCTTCATCATGTTGCCATTCCACTCTCTTGTACTGTTTACAAAGTTGTAAAGTTTATTTGTTTTTTTATTATTATTATCTTTTCTTTTCATTAGAAACCTTTTCGTGCGTTTGCTAGTCGTGCTGTAAATACATATGTAACTCTAAAACTTGAAATCTCTATAAAAGAACCCGAACTGTAAATAAAGATTTATGATTGGCTTTAAGTTTCTTTTCATTTTTTTTCTCTTCTGAGGAAAACTTGACAAGCAAGACTTTTTGCCAAAGAAATAATTTCATATTTTTTTTCGAAAATATCACAAGAGTTTTGTACTTTAATTCAAGTTTGCTTTCAACATTTTTCTTTTTGTTATACAAATAAATTAAAAATATATACTTATGTATAAGTACATATGTATATGTATATAACAAATAAAGAGAAACGACTACACTTGGCAGCATATTATAGTTTATTTACAAAACATCAATTTTAGTAAAATTTTGTGTTTTGTCTTAAAAGGCATTTCACATTCAGTTTAATTTTTACGAATGTGCCCATAAATGTAAATATATGAAATTAATTGCACTTTAATACAGAAATCAGAACGTCGTGAAATAAAGTTCTTTCCTTTACGCCATTTACCGCGGGCCCTCATTAAGTCCAATGATGCAAACACATACCTTTTATTTATTTTTTTTAAATTGTATTGTAAAATTAAATTTGTGTTTCTGCTATAAGTCGATCTTGGAAGCAAAAAAGCCGTTAAGTGTTGGGTGATTTTTTCAAAACTTCCTCTATTTAAGATAAAATGATCACAATTTTAGAAATGTGTGCGAAGTTAGCTTCGTAGTTTTTAAACTGATAATTTAACAGAAGTTGTTGTTTAATAATATTTGCATTTCATTTCATGGCAATACTAAGCCTGGAGTTAAACTTTGCTGCTCAGCTCGGTTTTGAAAAAATCTCTAAAGTTTTAAGTTAAAGTTAAAAAGTTCAGCACAATGCCGACAGCCGAATGAACTAATCACCAAAATACTAAGATAATCGGCATTTCGAGACTAAGTATCTTGTATTCATAATAAGTACACGTAGTGATAAATTGAGTTTTCAAAGCTTATTCTGAATATATGTATGTATGTTACATAATTCGGAATGTTTGTTACTTTAGCATTGCTAACCAACAGAGGGGATTGATGGCGGGCAGTAGGGTGACGTTGTTTCATTCATATCAATGGATACGATTCACCGTTAGTTTGGGCCATCACAGCAGGTACTCACGTAAACCATTTCACATCTGTGGCCTTAATTAATGAGCAAGCTCAAAAACTGCAACACATTTGAACAAGTTGCCACAGGAAAGACGAAAATATTTACAAACTTTAATCTACTTAATTCTAGCTAAACATTTATTGTAAAAGCTCTTTGAGATTTGAATAAATTTAATGTTTGCAAAACATTAAAGCGAAGTGTAGCAAGGTTGCTTGCCTTTTAGTTTTTACATGATCTTTTAATTAATAATTAAGCACAAATAAAGTTAGTTACAGTAAGTAATGTGTGATTTTTGATTGATTTATTTGAACACTTTGTTCAATTACAGAAATCAGGCGTAAGTGGAACTAGTAATCGATTAAAAAAATCGCATATATGCACTTTAAGTTTTTCAAAATAATTTTTTTTACCTTAAACGAAAAAATTTAAGTAACAGAAAAATATGTACATATAGTGTATGCGTACATACAGGCATTTATTATTACATACATAGTAGAGATGCCACCCAGTTATTATTATTATTTTTCAATAATAATGCAATTAACCGGGTAAAAGTAAGAGGAAATTTTTTGATGACATGAATTTTGAACCAATTAAGCGGGAAAATCAATTAACCGGGTACAATTATCCGAGGAAATTTACATAGTTTTCGTATGCTAAGTATTTTGGCCCGATCATGTGGTTCAATTAAGAGTGGAAACCAATTAACCGTAGGGTCAATTAACCGAAAAAACATTATCGCAACCGCGGTTTTAATAATCGTGAGGAACACTCGAATAAAATTTATTAAAAGATTTGTTTGTGAATTTCAGCTCTCGCATAATTACTTTTAATCCTTAAAATAAATCATTTGCCTCTTTTGAGCTTGCATTAGATTAAATGCCTTATGGTGTTGCAAAAGCTTGCAATAAGTTAAACTGACCTTAAACTTAAACAGAAGTTCAATAATGCAGCCAATCCTAACAAAAAAAAAGCCCTCACTTCATTTTTAAATTTCTTTTGTTTTGTATTTCGAAAATAAAAAAGCGAATGAACGACCTCTTCTTTTATTTCAGCATCCTTTTAGGTCGTAGCACAAGAATGAGTTTTATGAACTTTTTAGCAAAACATATTATTCGTGCTACTTGAGTTGGATGAACTATTTGATTGCCTTCAATACATTTGTTTAAGTCATGCAATTTTAGCTCATATTTAGTGAAAATAAACATTTTCCAACAACATCATTACTCATTATTTGTCTGATTTCTATTGGCAATAACTGCTCTTGGCTCAATGTTAAGAGACACATTTCCTTTTAATATTTTTTTTTCATATTCAGGAAATTCTAATCACTGAAATCATTCGTGTTCGCATATGTGTGCATATTCAAAGTTAAGATTGGCAAAATATTCCCGCAGAGTTTTAAATAAATCTCAAACATAAAGTGGACTACGTATGTACATAAAACAATTTTATGAACTCGGTTGTTATTTCTATCTTTTGTTCAATTATTATTATTATATTTTTCCTTTTGTTTTATTTTTGTTTTTAATTTTCATAACTTTTCAACTTTAAAAGTTAAGTTTGTTTAAATAACAAGAAAACTTCTTACATATTGTTTTATTATTTGTTATAAAAAGTCAGTCATCGACCATCACCAGAAACGAGCAACAACAAACACAAGACACAAATAAGTTTTGTATTGTTTGCATACTTTTTGAATTTTCTCGACAGTTAATAGCAGGGATGATAAATGGCACACATTAAATTTTATTGAATTGTATTACTATTATGTTGTCCAGAAATGCTTAGAAACACATAATTAATCTTCAAACTGAATAATGAATTCGTTGTATCATAATAAATGCATCTACATAAAATATAAAATTGAATGTGTGTTTGTTTATTTGTTCCTTATAGGAGACCAAACCTCTAGGCTGATCTTCCTGAAATTTTTACACCAATTAGGCTGAACTCTGAGATAAATTATAGGCTACTTTGTTTTCAGCCACGCCCGTTTTAACGCTTACTTTTGAAATTTTTATGTGCCTAACGAAGTTGTTAAGAAAATTTATAACAAAATATCGCATCACTTTTTTAAGTATGTTGTTTTATTGTCCAGCAAAGCGGGCTGGAAAATTTTATGGGATATACATTTGTATAAAAAAAATGTATTTGAAATAAGTTTTAGTAAATTTTTGTATGAAATATTTGATTTTAAACACATTTCAAATTTGTATTAGTCTCTATTCACACTGAAATTTTTCTTTCATGAAATTCTATGTTTGTAGGTAGCAAGGGGTAACAAAAGTGAGACGAGTAAATTTCAGTACACACTATCTTCATGTACTTTGAAATTCTTTTTTGTTTTGTCATTCGTCTAATTAAACTTATGAAATTGGCTTGAATTTCATTCAGTGTGTAGACACGAATTAAAGTTTCAAATAAAATTAGAAAAGCTTCATGAAAGAAACATTTCATTTGTGAACCGATACATTATTTTTATTACACACAGTACTTTTTCAATAACTTCATGTGTACAGTGCACTCGCGCTAACTTATAAACTCGCTAGCTTGAACATACATATTTTCTGCCAATTAACAAGGGCCAATTTTGCTATAACTTGAATGCAATGAGAATGTGATACTTTATTTTACCGTTGACTTTGATGTTGATAGCTGCCTCATCAAATTCCGAGAAATCGTATATCGTAATCGATACAAGCGAAAATCCTTTTTAATATAAAATATGGTATTCGGTATTGTGAATGGTTAGCGCAGAATGCACTTTATATAAAAAAGAATACATAATGGGAAATTGCTTTATGACAGAGATTTTATTAATTTTACTTTACCAATAAAACTTTCTGTTTGCAATTTTGTTTTGCTCATTTCTTTATAATTGATGCATGTATATAGTATATAGAATATGCGAGGTATGTTCCTACTGAGACCGGCAGGCTTATTCTGCAACTCGCTAAAGCTAAATCTCCATCGCTAAAAATATGTAAATTCTGTTTAGCAGCTTTAAGCGACTGTTACTTAAGTTTCCTAATTTGGCAGTATCTTGAAATTTCTTATTTACCGGTTATAATTTTATCAATATTTTTCTTTTGATATAATGAAACTCGATAAGTCTAACACAAATATTTTAGTCAATCATAAAACATTCCTTAATATTATATAGAGAACATCTTTAGGGCCATTATTACAACTTACTGATAACTATAAGTAGGATTTTATCGGTCGTCTGGTGTTGGTTGATTTATTGAATATGGTAAATAGATTACTCGACCTGTCTCTATATATTATTCGGTTTGATAGTATTCATGGATATTCATTTAGTTCAAAGCCTTTAGACTTTCTAATACTTCAGAGTCGAGCTTTTGTAATTAAACATGTCTAGAGAAATCTATAGTTTTCTATGAATTAGGCCACGACTGAATTTAGAGAGGCTTCGTTATCAAGTCAACTTGTGATAATGAAACCGGCTTTTAAAATAAAGTTGATCGCTATCCTTTTTTGTATTTTCAAAGAATTTTTGTAAAAAAGATGATTCATTTCCATGACTTTAAATAAATTAAATTAAATAAATAAATTAATTATTTTACCTAAACAGTGATATGACTTTCATAGAAATGAAAGTACAAGCACAGATGTGGTTCCAAATCATTGTTTGTTTGCTTCAAAAATCAATGTGATTGTGGCTTTAAAATTCTTTCTAACAACAAAACTGCGCCCGGTTGATAATTAAATGACAATAAAACAGAACAGAAAACATGTTTGGTTTTGCATCTCAAAACATGTAAACGAACGCAGCTTTATCATCCCTGATTGGTTGCTAGAGAAGACGCTTAAGAATTGATTGCATATTTTATGTCTTCATACTTTCAAGATATTATGAATATTTTTTCGCCATAATATTTATAAAATCTAAACCAATGCAGAAATAAAAATAAGACTTTACAAAACGAAAAACTCAGCTTTTAAAATTCTATAAATATTTGTGGAAATCATTTACATACATTTATGTAAAGATATTTTAAATAATTGAGTTGATGCTACTCTGATTGTTCTTTTGTAGATAATTTCATTTGTTAGTGATAACTTATATTTGTGTTTTACTGATTAATAAAAGTATTTCATTAAATATTTTTTCGTTTTTCCATTCAATATAATAAAAGTATATTTGCAAATATATGCGCGTTTCAATAATTTCCATAAATGCACAATTGTTTTTGTGAGATTTCGGTCAGCATTTTGGTCTAGAGGATACACACATAAATAAGAAATCCAAGCCTCATGTATTGGAAGTACTTATAAAAGAGCACGATATCACTATACTCGTGATCGAACAAATTCGATAGAAATAGCAAAATTTTTCGATCATTGCGTTAGATCACAATGAACTTTTAACAACATCGAAGTAATTAATTCAGCAGTGCCCAGTAAAGAAAAACAAAGCAAAACAAAAAGGAAATCATTGATCATGATCATACATGTCAATTAAACAAACAAGAAAATTAATATTTTACTGTGAATACTATTGACAAAGTGAAAATTTTTGATGTTGGTAGGTGTCACAATAATGTCGACATCCGTAATAGGGCGAATAGCTGAACAAGACATTGACTGAAATATGACGTGTCTACCAAGATTTAGCTAAAAAGTGACGCATACCATTTCCACGCAAGAATATCACTAGTCGATATAACTTCGACACAACACAACAATGATAGGTCAATTTTAGTACTGCGAAACGATTGGATTAAACAATTTTTATATTTATTTATTTATATATATATATACTTAACAAAACAAATTTGCACAATATTGGCGGGTGCCGAAGATGGTGTTAACAGCATATCTCAGATTCCTGTGACTAACTGTACTCGACCTATGCCTTCACATAGGAGCGTCAGCAACGTAGTTGACAAGGAAATTCCTCAAAAACACGCTAAAACTCCCAAAGGCCAAACAACAAAAACAAGCTTGACCGCACATTGTGACTATTTAAATTGGTTTAGTTAAC
Source organism: Eumeta japonica (assembly GCA_005406025.1). Lineage (NCBI taxonomy): Eukaryota > Metazoa > Arthropoda > Insecta > Lepidoptera > Psychidae > Eumeta > Eumeta japonica. The sequence continues at coordinate 1,909 of BGZK01004512.1, read as the reverse complement.
AACTTTTTCATTATTAAGTATAATAATGGCATGTAGCTGTCGAAAACAGTTTACAAATAAAATACAATGCAGCTCTCTTTTGCTTATGCAAATTGAAAATCATATGAATTTAGTCAAATTTATTATTTAAAAACTGAACGTTCAAACATGCTGAACACAATTATCTTAATTTGTTTTAAACAATGACAACTTGTATATGACAGCAAATGTATATATATGTCGCCACAGCAAGCGCAAAGCGTTCTAATCAACATTATGAAAATTATGTTATGCAGAAGAACCAAAAAAAAAATAATAATAATAAAGAAACAAACTCGTTCAAATGAAATTCAATAAAATTGAGCCCACAGCAATAAATTTGTTGATTTGATTTCACTTTTATCGTATCATTTCGTACCGAGACAACAGTCCAAATTAATTCGGATGGTCTGGCCATATGCCTTTAAAGTAATTTCATTCTTTTCTACACAATTCTCAAAATGTTATACAGACTGTGTTGCATTTTCTGTGACGATATATTTAAAATAGTGTTAGTGTTGTTGAAAATGGGCATTTACTTATTTATTTATCTCATTTAACACATTTATTTATTGTAATTTACAAGTTTTTTTTTTCTCTGTTCACTAAACGCTTTCAACATGTTTAATGCAATAAATTTTTATTCCGATCAATTGAGCAATAATATTCTATTATTTTAATATTTCAATTTACATCAATTCATCAATTCGAACTTATTTATTTACCCACAGCCGCACCTCACACACAAAACGAACATATAAAACATTTTAACACTTCGGCTTGGCTTTGTTAGAAACTTGAAAGCACTCCAGACAATTGATTGGTTTCCTTTTTTTTATTTTCTTGACGGCAGTAAATCGAAAAGTCGAGTCATCCTTCATTTTAGATTTTATTTCTGCAGATGTAATACACAATTGTTATCTGTTAAGGCAAATTGCATTTTGATGTTTTGCTCAATTGACGTTTGTTTTGTTACATACACACGTACACATATATGCAGTTATTTTTTAGTATGTGTGTGTGTGCAAAACACATGTACAAATAAATATCAATGTTAAATGTCAAGCATATTTTAAATCTTAAACAATGAATCGAAATTGCTTGATTTCTTTTTGCTCCTGCACGACAACAGCTCTGAGTTTTCATTTTACAATTTACAGATATGAAATATCGAAAAAATAAATCTTAATACCCTGCTGGAAATTCAGTTAACTTTAAATTAGCTTAAAGCTAACAATTTCTCAGTTAGTGGCGGTTGGCACTGGATTACTTCTATATGGAATTAGCTGGCTATTTTACATTGCGATGTCCTAGCACACATACTCATGCATTACTTTTAATTAAAATTTTAAGTTAGCAACCTAACAGTTGGCTTAAAGTTAGTCTTTTGTCTTTTGTTTGCCAAGCGAATTGGTTCTCTCAATACTTGAATTGTTATTAAAAGGAATACCAGTGTTTGAGCGTGCACTTTGGCCAACTTAAAATTTTGCATTGCGTAGTAGTTGGCTTTAAGTTAATTTTATACGAGCTAACTTAGAGTTGGTGTTTTTGTTAGCTACTCAGTATATATAGGCATATGTATGTATGATTGTATGATATAATAACATATTTAAGCACCGATTCAATTTTGTGTGAATGTGTTTTGGATTGATTGATATTAAAAATGAGGTTATAAGACTTGAACGTGCACACTATTCCGTTTTATTCAAAGCGCGAATATTGATCATAAAAGAAAATCTGTATAGTGTGTAGAGTAGTCCAGTAGCCAGTTGTACCAAGTGTGCGAAAGCACTGCACAATCCATATTTATAATCCATAACACTTTATTTCCATAGCACTTTATTGGAAGGAACTTATTTGAGTTACATTCACCACCCGATGCCAATAAAGA
>BGZK01004511.1:0-13147 GCA_005406025.1 Eumeta japonica | reverse complement strand
TAACACTGTTATTTTAACAAAAGCGAGACCTTAAATAAAATACAAATAAATTATTTTGAATTGTAGTTAGTTTTTCATATCGTTTTTCTTTTATTATAGCTAAGAAAAGTTATTGTACTGTAAAAGCCCTATTATATAATTAACATTTTCAAATTTGCTTACTTTTGCCCTCTTGAACGCTTAGAATTTTCCTAAACAACAAATTATATTATATTTTTTATTATTTCATGGCACAAAAATATGTACAAAGTAACAACAACTCAAGGATAAGTTAAGGAAAAAGTTTTAACGTTAACTAAAATTTGTCAGCAAAAGAAAAACGTCATCAACAGCAGCAACAAAGCAACATCAGCCGCAGCCGCACAGAATGTAAACAAATATAAACCCATAATTAACATTTTTGGTGTTGTGGCAGTTGCCTATAATGACGTTAATGAAAAATGTATACAAAGCAAAATTACAATGTTGAAATGTATGATTATAAAGAACAATCTGCAATAAAGCACTGTCAACTTAAAAAAAAAAAAAAAATTAAAAATAAAACACAGAAAATTAATAGGAACATAAATTCTATGACAAACCAGAATGGCAACACAAAGTTAATGGCCATGATTTTAATTGCAATTGTACAGTAAAATATTTTTTTTCTGAATGTATGTTATTTGTTTTAAGCAGTAATTTCAATCGCAACTTTATTTCTTATTTTAATTATTATTTATTTTCTACATTAAGGTTTTATTTTATTAATTATTTGTTTTAGAGTTTAATAATATATTTATAACGTATATTAATATATTAAATAAATTTGCTATAAAATTGATAAAAAATTAAGAAAACGAAATGAAAAACACAAAATTAATTTAATATTTATTTATAATTTCTAAATTATTTGTAATTTTAATTATTATTTAAATTGCAAAATATGTAATACAATATGGGCAGGTAATGAAGATCATATGCCCAAGATGGTATTATGGGATATTTGTTGATTCCTGTGACTGACTGTACACAACCTATGCCTTCACATTTGGGTTGTAGTAATGTGGTTGACAACAAATTCCTCAAAATAACCGCTAACGATACAGTTAATTAAGGCACAGCAATCAACCAGTGCGAGTGAACGCAAACTCTCGAAGGTCAAACAAAAAACCAGCCTGATCGCATTTAAGAAATAATTATGTTGACGCGAGAGATGTTTCTCAGCTCAGAGGTGCTTTAAGACTGTTATAATTTCTATATTTTGAAGAAATTCTTTACGGAACTGAAGATTAACAACTTTAACTGCAAAATTTATTCTTCAAAAACATTCTTAAAATTGTAAACAAACACCTGGTGTTATGAATAGAAGCGAGGTCTGTAGGCTTTAGATAAGTTATTATTTAACCTGATATCTGCTTTATTTGATCTTATTTATATTGTTGATTCAGTAAATTTTCTGCTTTAGATCTTTTTATAAAAACAATAATTAAAATTTATTTTCAATATTTCGCCAACAATTTGTTGGCATTTTTCAATATTTTGTTTTTAAATATACAATTTGTTATTTTCCTGAAGATGCCAACAAATTGTTGGAATATTGAAAATAAATTTTAATTATTGTTTTTATAAAAAGATCTAAAGCAGAAAATTTACTGAATCAACGAGAGTTATTATATTATTTATCAGTAAAAATATTGTAGTTGCAAAGAAATTGTAACTCAAAATTTGAGTTTTCTTATTTTTTTTTTTTTGGTTTGATAAAACTTTAAGCTTTATTAAAGCTGTATTGATTATTATTTTCCAATATTTTTGAAAAAACAAACAACCTTAAGCCTAAAAGTAAAAGAAGCAGAAATTGTGAATTTATAAAGTCACATAAATTCAACAGTATTTTAAAATTAAAAGTTTTATTATAGAATCGTTCAAACCTTTTAAACACTTATTTCATGCCATTACATTTGTGTCCAAATTGCCTATATAGATTTAAATGGCTTTTTGATAAAACACAAGAGTTCTAAGGAGGAATTTTATTTAAAAGAAACACAAGCAGTATTTTAAATAATACTTTTTTTGAGAGTTTTAAAATAAGTTTTGCAATATTCACAAAATGAAATACTAATTTCAGAAAATACTGTATAATGCGGTACACTCTAAATTAACAAAAAAAATATATTTCCCTTTTGTTTTAAATAATATAATTTTTCTCAAATATACTTCTCTAAGTATAGTGGGCCAAATTGTGTTTTAAAATTTTCCGTGATTGGTACAAAGTATGCAGTGAATCATGAACTAAATCATTTAAAAAATATCTAATACGTTTTCAAAGATTTATTTGGCAAAAGCTTAAGTTCTTTGTACTCATTTACAAAAATAATTATATATAATATATATAAATATTTTACGGTTTTAATTACAACATCTGTGTTTTGCTAATATTAACTTTTGTATAGCTGATCTAATTTTACTTTCACTAGTTTTTATTCCAACTTCATATATGAAAAACTAATTGTTTAGATTAAATTTTTTATGCATTAAATCCTTACATAATTTTATAAAATTTAATTATAGCATTGATAACAAAATTCACATGTGCGCTTTAATTAATTTACTCTTCATTGGTGGAAAATGCATACTCAGAAACTTATTTACTTCATTTCCAACAAATACAGTTTTGTAAATAACTAAATCAAGGAAATCCGCTCAACAAACGAAAACATTTAAATATCCCTGCTTTAGCAAAAACAAACACAACAAAAATAATATTTAAAGGTAATTATTGAAATTACCGCAAGCAATTAACGAGTGGTTACACATTAATTAGTCGTGGTGCTCTAATACAGCAAATACAGATATCGTAGTCTGTGAAAATGTAAATGAATAAATGTTTGACCATTAAGGCAATATAAGCATTTGAAGGCATGCGACTGGTACAGTTGCATGAAAAGTGGAAAAATTTTTATAAACTTTAAATTTTTACAGCTGTTAAAAGCAAAAAATATTTTGGAAAATTACCAGCCTATTAAAGTAACTGTTAAAAGTATAGTCTCTGTATTTAAAAAAAATTAATTATGTGTAGGTTCGAACGATTTAAGTTAAATAAAACATCCAATAATTCAAAAATGATTTATTCGCTATTAAGCAATTTTATTTGAAATTTATTATTTTGGGTCAAAAGACCCTTTAGTTGTTTTTGCCTTAGTCTTTCTGGTCTTATTATATAATTTAATTGAAATAATAGAATATGAAGTAAATGTTTGAATATTATTTTCAACAAGGTTTTTCGAGTCTACTGACGAACTGAGTAGCATCAGCGAAATGCCGGCGGCATATAGACGATGCTGAAAGACTAAGGCAAAAGCAACTAAAGGGTCGTTTGGCCCAAAATAATAAATTATAAATAAAACATATTTAATAGAACTATTTTAATGATCTGAAAATTTCTGTTTTTCTGGCGTTCTTTATTTTAAAGTTTCGTAGTACAAATAGAAAGATTGCTCCAGCTGGTTAGCTTATATCACAATAATTTTATAGCAAAACACATCGACACGCAAGTATTTTTTATTTAAAAAATATTTCCTCAAATAATATATATTAATAACATAACAAAGTGTAAAACTGTTTTGCATTATATGATTGCTTTATAAATGTAATTTACTTAAGCAATTCTTTCAATGAAAATAGTTGCAGGATTCAAACGTTTGTACTATCAACCGTAGCATTATATTATTATAAATTTGCTTTTAGCCTAAAGCATTTAAAATCTAGCGATAATAGATTAAAGTTAACAAAATGTGTGATAATATGGCATTAGGACTGATAGCACACTCGTTTAAATCCCCATATATGATTATTATTTGCTGTAAGAATATCTAATATTCAATCAATTCAATATTCAATCTTCTAGCAAAACAACTTAGCATATCTGAAAAAAAGAGAGGAAATTATAAATAAAACGATTTTGATCATAATCTTTTGCTTGGTTGAAACAAATATTTTATTAAATTCACGAATTATTTTACCGGTTTACACTCAAAAATGTATTTGGTTGTGCTATAAATTCATCCCTTCAATATGAAATATTATTTTTGTTACCTAATTTTCTTAGTTTTAGTTACTTTTGTGCCCTAATGAACACATTTGTTTTTAATACGAAAATGTGTGCAAATTGGACTTGATAAATATTAAAACCATTTATTTACTTTATCTAATTTAGATTTTTCGATGGTTTGGCAACACACAATTGTGGCTTAGTGCGCTTATGCGTCCTGATTAAATTTATTTAGAAATAACTATAGAAATCGATTTTTTATATTATAAGCAATTAAGTTTATTAGGTTGAAGATAAAAAATTTCAAGGACTTTACAATTACAAAATATAAAAATTTAAAATTAATTTGTATATCTTGTTTATAATATTAAGCATTAAAAATTTAATATTTTCCAGTTTGCTGTGTACATATCTCAAACGAAAGTAACAACTTTTTATTAATACTTTTTAGGCGAAAATAGGTGTGTCAAGAAATGGGATTAAATTCAGCTAGAAAAATACTAAAAAATTATTGAGCTCAGCTTTTGTATCTACCACGACAATTATGAGCTCGCAATGTTTCGAACTCCGACTTCCTATAAACTTGCGATATTGCTTTACAGTGGTGTGTATACTGCTCAGCTATTATTACAACAACAAAATATGTTAGTAATAGCTAAAAGCTTAATATAAATCAAAATTAAAACCAAGTGATCAAAGCTGTAGTGGACTATAAAACTTAAAGAGTTTTTACTTCCTCCGACTAGGATTCTTACTCTCCCTTAAGTATACAACTAAGAATCCGAAAATGCTTTAAAAGTTCCAAAAAATCGTTTCCTATTTGAGAAGTCAGTTGTTGTAAGCATAGGCACCAAAATATTCAATATATTTTTTAATTTTCTGTTTACATAATCCAGCTAGATTCAATATCGACATTATACTCAATTAAATATACAAAAAATTTTCTAGAAAAAATTGTTATATTTGGAAAATTTGTCAAACTTCTGTTTCAGATGACCATTACCACGATATAGTTGAAAAGAAATGTCATTACTCAGCCTGTTAACCAAAATCTTATCTTTTAAATCAGTTGAAGTAGAAAAACTTAGTCTTGATTGATGAGAAAGGAAATTAATAAAATAAATTATTTAAAAGCCACTTCTGGCTTACATCAATAACATTCTATAACGCGGCTTCGCAAGTGGTGGCATTTTCTTATTATTTATCAATATGAATTGTATTTTCGCTAGAAATTATTTATTGTTGAATCTCGACATCGAATTTTCACCAAATTATAATAAATTTTGTGTGTGGCAGCTATTGGTGCGTTCATTGTCTGATTAAAAGAAATAATTTTTCCAACTAAAATAAGTAATTTTAAAACTCTAAATAAGATTGTCCTACAGCATTTAAGCCATCAAAGCAGAGCTATTTTTAAAAGAATAGTAAGCATTGCTTTATATCACTACATTACTTCTAAAGTTTCCTTAATATGTTTACATATTAAATTTTTAAATACTTTGACATTTTACAGAAATTCATTTTATATTAAAGGTCTTTTATGTAATTCCACCAAAACTACTTTGTTTTATTGTATATTCATATTGTCATTAAGATGTATAAATCGGCAAACCGATGTTAAATAAAATTTTGTTTTACAAAATAAAACAGAAACAAAGTCATCATTCTCAACTTTATCCTCAAAATAGATTCGTAATAACGTTCAGAAGAGGTATTTTCACAATGACAACAATTTTATATTACAGTTTTACTATTTTTATTTAAATTTTATGAATATTCATTTAAAATGAAGAATCTACTTGAACAGAATGTCAGTAATAGAACAACGAAAAGTTGTTTCTTGTTCTCATTTTTCTCATGTGATTTTGGCATTAAATTGAGCTCAAGATGAATATTAAAATTTAGTTTGATGCTTAGCAAAGAGAATAAAGGATATGTGTGTATCTACATATAAAGTACTTTTCCATCTGAATTTAAAAACAATCATTAATTAAATGTTGAATTTTTGCAATTTATTTGTTGTACATTGGCAAAAAATTATATTGTGGCTACACCTATTTTAAGGGGAGTTTAATGTGGCCCAGTACATTTAGCTTACATATGTATAGTGATATTTCATAGACAAACGGCTGCATTCATAAAAGATTTGTAATTTTATTAAGCTCTTATTTCACAAATTTCTGTTCAATAATATCTATTAAGTAAACGTTTAATACATGAAATTTTTAAATGCAACTGTAAGTTCATACATACGATTTGAGAAAACCTACAAAGATTACTCGTTTGTAAAATTTTGAACTGGAAACGAATATGATTTGCTTTGGGAATTATTTATCTGGCATGTGTGGGAAATAAAATAAAAATATTATTTAAAAGTTGTGTTAGCTATTTAAGCACCAAAACGTTTGAATTAATATAACACAATGGTTTGAATTCGCTACAACTAATCTAGACTGTTTATTATATAAACACATATATTGAACTATATATACAAGCCTATACAAACAGAAAGGAACGGTTTGTTTCTTATACACTTAACTTCTTAACATTTTTTTTTTTTTTGTATTATCTATATACTAAGACACATTACAATTAATCTTCAATAAAAGCAGACGTGAGTTTAACTTAAGAGGAGTTTGAGTTTTAATTAAAATTAAGAAACAGAGAAATTTAACAGTTGGTTCCCAAAATTGTTTTGTTTTCACACCAGTATATGATTTTTAATGGTTGTGCAAAACGTCACTCAAAATGAGGGCAAAGTGTTTAAAAAATATCAATATTATCAAATAACATTTTTGTTGCTGCTTATATTTTTGGGTTTTCAGGTTGACAGATTACAGGTGTCATATGATTTCCAAATGTCATACAAAATGATAAAGAAAATGATTTTTGCATAACCTGCTTTTTACTAAGCATACATCAATTTGAATATGAGGCTTAAGGATTGTAATAGTATAAACCTAAGCCTTTTTTAATTTAGACAATTCAGGAGGAACACATAAAATAAGCTCACTAGATGTAGAGTTTTCTAGATCATTATTACTGTTACAGATGTCAATATTTAAACATTTGTGCGATTACTGAATGAACAATAGCCCCTTATTATTATTTTTTTTTATTTACAAAATCTGGCTGACAAAAAGCCACATTTAGGTTAACGTCTGGATGATTACAAATCTTTTCTCATAACCCACGTATTTCCTTTTTACATTTAAATTTTGAGAAAAGCAAAGTAAATGTGAGCGACAATGTAAATATATACAATATACAAAAAAAATGAATAAAATCGTGGACAAGATGAAATTAACTTGTTGTCATATTTAAAATAATGGAAAAAGTTTGCTCAAAATGAATGAAAATAGAAGTAATTTGTATCAGAAAAGAAAAACATCGTACCTTTTTATATAAAAGCAGTTGCAATTGCTATCTTTACATATATATATTTTTGCAAAAGAAATATTAAGATATGAGAGTAAATTTACAAATGATGGTTATTTTTTTTCTTGTGTTGCTTTTTGTGTATGGAGTAACAAACATTTTCGTAATCTCATGGCCACAGATATTCCTAAAATCTTATTCTCAGCAATCAGTCTCTATGGTGGGCTTGATAACAATAACAATTTTGAGCTCTTTTCTTTTTAAATGTAAACTGGGAATATAAATAAAAAATTAAAAAATGCTTCAATATAGGATCAATTATTATATTAAAAAAATTTAGGAGACCTCCGAACTATTTGTGTCAGGCTCCATCATGGTACTCTTCGTTAAAATAACTCGATAGAAATTTAACATCATGCCTTTTCCATATAATATTTCCTTTGTCATGCACATACCTACTGGCCATGGACATGGCTTTTAAAAATTATCTTTGTTAAAAGGAGTAATGAATTTCCCACAGACTCCTGGAATTTCTATGTAGAAGGTTGTGATTTGATAAACTATATTCATAGATTTTCATTTCTTAAGGCATGAAAACATAAATTTAAAAAAAAACTGCCTATGGCAAGGCGTAAATTCAATATTTTTGGTTATAAAAACAAACCTCTTTGTAGGCCAAAACCACACATACAGTTAAAATTTTTCGTTATCTAACTTATATTGTTATGAGCAAGTATCAATCCCAAATACATTTTGCTAAAACTCAATTTGTAAAGACACTTCAATCCCAAATAAAGGGAAGAAACATATTGCCAGCAGCTTTTCTGCAACTTTAAAAAAAAAATAAAAAAAAAACAGCTCCAAGAGTCATGAATTGCATTATGTTAAATAAAAAGCAAGACAAACAGAAAACTTTGTTGGAAGGAAGTTAAAAAGTATAAAAATTATCTACAGTAACAACAACAAATCTGTTAAGAAAATTTCCCTCTGAAGACATGTCAGAGGCAAGAACAAAAAGGCAAAAAGAAATTGGTTTCAAACAATTTCTAACAAAATCTTTATTTTATTTTCTTCCCTCTGTCTTTTATATATTTTTGTTTTTAATAAAACACCTACTCTTTTACTCTTTTTATTATTTCAAAGTAGCGAACGAAAAGAAAAAAATTTCTAAACTTTGCGTAACATAAATTTTAAGTTTTCAAGCCCAAAAGATATCAAAAAAAAAAAAAATAATAATAACTAAAGTCTAAACAAACGCTTAGTGCCTAACTGACTATTGCACTTAGTCAATCATTCGTTTCAAATTCTTTTAAGGTTCCATACTTAAAATCAAATCATACAGAACCTTATTGCTGAGACTACGCCGTCCGTCAAAGCTTCATTCTCGAAACGGCAAGAGCTAGAGAGCTGAAACTTTCACAGAATGTTATTGTATCGTGCGGCTACAACAACAACATAAAATGTAAAGGGTTCCCCATACAACAGGTGACTCATTAAGAATAAGAAGCTGCAAGAAAAAATTAAGAATTAGTTGTAATCTTGGAACCTTAAGAGGTACAGAGCTGAAATTTTCACAGGATGTGCTGTGGGCACTGTACAACAGCAAATTCTATAAACTAAAAACAATGTAAATTTTCTATATACATATTATATGAAGTACAGAACCTATTATGTACGAGACTGCCTCATCAATGGGCTCAATTTTTTTATTTTTTATATACATAAAATATTATAAAGGCTGATTTAATAAGCATCTGCTAGACAGCTTATGTAAAATTTGAAAATAAACGTGATCTTATATCTGTAAGTAATGTTGCCTATATGCAATTGCTTAATTTTTCTATAAAAATATTTCTATATTTTTGTAAGAAGAAAATGCTATTAGTTTTTTTTACATATATAATGGCAAAATAGTCCGGCAATATCTAAGTCACAGTCCAATTTTTTAAATACTTAATGTGCTTGAAAATTTTATTGCTACATCACCACTTTATAATTTTGAATTTATTGAAACCAAATGTTTTAATTCAGAATCAAACTCTTTACTGTCACTATCGTCAAAAAGCAAAAAAAACAATGTGCTCCCATGGAAAAGGAGAACATTTAAGCCACCTTAAATACCCGTTTACGTTAAAACATTTTTAAATATTCTTTAGGATTTTTACACAATTCGAAACGATAAAATGGAAAAGCATTCACTTAATAAGCAAACCTGCCACCAACAGAATAGAATGTAGTATTTTTTTATTCAAATATTTAATGCTATTATTCAAACAAAATAAAGTTTGTATTAAACTTTTATTTCGTATTTGCCAAAAGTCATTTTTCGGTTTCCCATTTTTCATAATCATTTGTAGAAAATGTCTTGTGTTTTCATGCTGCTCAACTGCATTTTATTTTTATATTATTCGTTCATTCATTTTTTTTTTACTCATTATTTAAAAAGCACAAATTTTTTGTGGTTATTCCTAAAGTGACATAATATCACCTGCTTTAAGCGAATAATAATTAATTTTCTTTTGCACAATGAAAAAGTCTAGGTGTTAAATGAAAATGGCAAAAAATCGGTAATGCAAAGTGCTTAGATTTGTAATAACTACAGTATGCACCAAATAAAACAAACGGTTCTATAACCACTTTCTCTTTCAATAGTAATGGGTATCTATTTGCCAAATTAAATGAATTGAATTTCAAACTGAAGCTTTAGGTCAGTTTGATATGATATTTTATCCATTTGCCAATATTTCGGTCTCCTTTGGATAATTCCTTCAGGGCAGTAAATATTTTTTTATAAATTATGCTTATAAATTTTGTTTATAAAAATTTTAATTACTGCCCTAAAGAAGCTATCCGAAGGAAAAGGAATATTACAAATATATAATATATCATACCAAAACTGATTTAATTTATTTATTAAAGAAAGATCTAACAAATCAAGATCTACCAAATTATTACTAGTTCAGATTGTACGGCCAAGTGGTTTCTAAAATACTAATCTGTTACAAAATGAACCAACAGAAAATAATACATAACATTTAATTTTTTAATACAATTATTATTTTCACAGTTCTTTAAATATAAAATGTTATTAAAAACATAAAAATATATATATATAAACATTGGTTTTGGTTTTAATATGCGTGCTGATGATTATCGTGGCAGGTATGAAACAGCTGGCTGTACCCCAGCTAATGTTGTCTTTTTATAAATAATATAAATTATAATTATAGAAATACTCTTAAACCTAAATAAAGAAAGATAAATGAAATACATTTAAATTGTAGAAAAGTTCTAATTAATAATATATAATTAATTTATTCGAATCCATAGATAAGATAAACTAAAAGTAACTATTTAGTATTCGCTTAACTTTTCTCGTGCATAAGAATAATACACAATCCAAAGTCATGATATAAAGCAACAGTAGTATTACAAAACTAGATATTAAATTTACAGGTAAATGTTAATTTTATACCCGAAAAAGTAAAATACCCACTTTATCCCCAAACACGCTTTACTATGATTGCAGGCCGCTGTCGCAACAACTACTTAATGATCTGTACAAATCACCTTAACACCTTTTTCTTAACTACATCGTTTAGTTTCAATTCTCTTTTATAATTTTTTATTCATGAAAGATGCTACCTCAGCTGTTTTTACAAAAATTTTTTATTTATTTCTTATTCCAAAATTAATTCATAATTGAACAATTGAACACAACAATGTTCATCTGCAGCAAATACAATTTTCTTGTTTGTTTTAATGATTAAGAAAAATAGGAAATCTTTTATTTAACTATAATTAATATCCATTCATTTATATTTCTTTTTCTGTGAGTTTAGCAAGTAATCTGCAATTGAAGACTGTTAGTTTCTTTAAACGTTCATCTGCAACTAAAGCTTGTTGCAGAGAAAATAATTCAGTTTGAAATATTGTTACTATTAAAATTAATTTCTTTAGTCTTCATTATTATATATTCTTTCTTTCTCCACACAAAAGCAATATTTAGTTGCGATTATCTTTACAATCGACATGAATTATGATTAATTACAAGAAAGAAAAAAAACTTATTAAAAGAAAACATAACGCGAATAAAAATATAATAACAGCAAACCTGCAGTTCAATTTGTTAATTTTAATGAACATATGCTACGAACATAATATCCTATACCATCATGCCTGTAATGCGTTTGCAGGTCAAGGATATCCGACTCAAAACGGTCAGATCATAAGCTTTGGTCATGCAAATCATATGCAGCAAACCATACTAGTATAGCAAGTATTGAAAATTGTTTGTTGTATTCTGTAAATTTATAAACGACATTAAATTTTATGTAAAACAAATATTTATAGCAAACACAGTCCAAGCTATTTTAGTATTATAATCGAATAGTTAAGGAACCTGCTTAAGTGTTAAAATAAGCAATTAAAGCTCATTTTTAATCATAAATCATCCGATGTGGCAAAATAGTGTACTACAGGTAAATCACCTCAAAGAATCGTTTATGATTCGCTTTTCTCATTCCTTTATGACTAGAGTTTCTGATAATTTTTCAGAAATTTTGTTGCATTATCTGCATATAATAAAATTCTCTCTCTTTGTATGATAAAATATATTTGTTCTTTGAATTATTGTTTGTTCCTCACAATAATAAAAATTAGTTTTAACATTTCTAGAATTTTTATATGTGTAAAATTTTATATATTTTGTTAATTTGTTTGCCTGTGATTAATGACTGTTAAAGAGACAAGAAAAGTAAAATTGTTGACTTAAGCTGGGTGACAGCCAGCTGATTCATATTCTCCATAATAATCATCATTACTCTTGGTCTGAAAGTCGGACTTGTGCCAACTACGCACTCCTTGTAGTGGCGCTTAAACCACACATCCACGAGCTCAATTAATACTCTCTGTCTATATTTATATTTTAATATTTATAATTTAATAAGAAAATAGTAGAAAAAAAAAATTTTTTTGGGATTTCCAGAAAATTTCTAAAAATATATATAAATTACAAATTATTTCCGATTTCTATATTTATCCATAAATCTGCATGTACAAATGAAACAAGCCCTCATTTGTTAAAATCTGTGAGTAAATGTTAATTCTATACACGAAATCAAAAATATCCACACAAAATTAGCATGGCAGCCCAAATGCTTATAGATCACGCAGTAATCAAAATTTAAATTAATATCTTTCTTAAATTAATGTTTTCAATATACTGGAATATCAATTTTTCATTCATTCATCTCGTGCCCAAAATATTTTATTTTGCATAAAATAACAGAGAGAAAGAAACGTTATTGATGAATTGTTGTGCAGCCTGACATGGAATGAAAACCACTCACCATAATATTGTTTATTTAAGATTGTATAACAGAAAGAAAAAGAAAAAGAATTATATCAAATTGCTGGTTTTGTTATCAAACATCCTGTTGTACAATAATAATACCCATAATGATTTGTCAATAAAACGTGAGATGAAAATTGAAAACAAACTTTGAACGTTCATTTTTTTTACTCTTCATGACTCATTTATTTACATTTTGCCTTCAAATGGATTTATTTGCAGAGAACAGACGACCTATAAATTGCTGCAATAAAACATATTGAAGAAAGTTGAAAAAATTAATCATTATTTAATTTTTTGTTAAAATATTTATTATATCAATAGAAAAATACATACATATGTAAATAGAAATGCATTAAATAAATACATTCAATCTGTGATGTCTTTAT
>BGZK01004510.1:0-13150 GCA_005406025.1 Eumeta japonica | reverse complement strand
TGAAATAGCGAGTAATACTCGTCAGCAAAGGCAAATGTGACTCACAACAAAGAGTCAAGGTGTGAATTATTAAAAGAACCGAGAGACCGGATTGTTCGATACTGTACTAGATAAATTTGAACTTTATCAGTATATGTTTAAAGTTGAAAGTTCAGCACCATTGATAACTTTCAACGTTTACGAATGATATTATTCAGCAACAGACTAAATCGCTCGCGCCGAATGAAGATGCTCTGAACAACCATTTACGTGTGAGGACTCTCACTTGCATTAATTTGCTTTGATGGATGTACGCTATGTAAAATGAGTTTATATTTGTGTATTCCATTAGGCAGATGGCAGTATTGATTAAAGATTAATATCTGACAGAGTGTAGTGTGTCGAAATAGAAAAAAACAGACCAAAAGGAAAGTAAATCTTACTTACAATTATTCGATTACTGCTACTTGTATAGTCTCAAATATAAGTTAATAATATGTTTTAAATTTTAATCCCACATTCCTACATTTTAACTCTAAGCGCATTTAATCTCGATTCTTTAATGCAATTCATAGAAAAATGTCTGCTAAAAGTATTCACTTCTAATAAAGGAATAATTATTATTAAACATAAAGCAGAAACTTAATGAGTAGAAAATTAAAATTTGTGAAATTGAAGGCGATCGGCGAATCGAAAAGATAAAACGTTTCAAACATTTTTAATTATATATATTAAAACATCAGAAGTGAAACCTTCAGAAAATTAAACTGCGAGAAAATGAGACGATACAGTATCAGGACTGGATTTATTATAGAGCATATTTATATTTGATATTATTGGTATCAAATGCAAAAGTTATTTTACATTTTATTATTTAAGTTCAATGTTTTCAATTTGGACAGCTACAATAAGCGGGTGCACATTAGCACACATACCTCTTTCTCTTGCATTCTATCTCATGTCATGTTTTATCTCATTCTCTCGCAGACATTCTATTTCATCTCACATTCTATTTTATTCTCTCGCACGCTAGATCCTGTAGATGTATATGGTTGTCTCTGTTTGCTGTCGCTTTTTCGTTTCATCGAGTTTCAAATCAAAACGGTGCTAAAGAAGTTTTCCCGTCAAAATCAATACTTATTAAAGATAGCTATTTAAAAAGAAAAATGCAAATCGATTATCTGTGATCACTTATCTATACAACTCAGTTCTGCGATGAAAAAAAAAATAGTCACCCGCGTTCAATGGCGCTCAAAAATTATCGAAAACTTCTGGATAATAAAATGCCACTACAAAGTTATATATGTACATGTATAAGTGCCTCGACTTGTTAACCAATTGATCGCAATCACGACTGCCGCGAAAATCATTTATTGGAATATATATCTAAAAGTAGAGGAAGTGCCCTTAACGCTGAGTAGTACCCAGTGTCGGACACTGGTACTGAATAAGTAGTACTAAATATCTGAACTAAGTGATGTTTGATCGATTCAAGGCCCTTCGAACAGACGTGTGAGGGACGAAATATTACTCACGCACGTAACGTGGCTCGTTTGTCTCCCGTAAGAAAATAACGAGGGCGGTCGTCGGGAAATTCAACGAAAAAGCGCTATAAATATAGATGTTTTGTGTTATTCCAAAAGTTAATACATTTATTTTTCAAAATGCTTTTTTAAATCTACTTTTGATGTTTAAATCTCATTTGTTTTCTGGGTACTTCGGTGTGCATATTTTAAAATTTTGCGATTTATTGTTTACGATGCCAATACCTCCCATTGTAATCCCTGTTCTCGATTCCAAAACTACTTCCGATGCCAATTTGGTGCTCCTTGAATATATCTCTCATTTTTTTTTACTTTTATAAATTATTTTTATCGTCTTTAATTTTATTACCAAATCATTTAAGGGTTTCCAGAATAACCTGCATTAATAAACAGACATAAACTGATTTTTATTATATGTACGAACGTAATTTATTGTTAAATATAATGCATTTACGAGACCAGTTAATTATTTCTTTAAAGCTCGTATAAAAGTAGTTTTCATTTTGTTTGGCAAAACATTTGTCCACAATCGTCTTCAATGCTTTATCGTCAGCACGTAAATTATTTCGAAGATCTTTTTTCAGGTGCTAGAATCAAAGTTGCCGGAGTAGAAGTCAATGGGGGTCAGGTGTTGTGGGTGGTCCTTGATTTCGAGTCGTCAATTGAACGCGACGTCATTCACAATCTGAACGGGATTAACAGTATAGATACACCTTTGGTTAATTTTTTCCTCTCTTTTTTTTATTTACTGCTCTTAACTAATGCATAATGTATTAGTGAGTTCTATGACATTTAATTTTGTAACCTGTAGGCAATACACCCTGACAATCACAACGGTGGTCATGACTAATGTGGCTGTTTTCGTTTTTGTCAAAACGGGACAAGCAAAAATCAGCAACTATATCACAAAAATAAAATCAATGCTTGGTCGTACGTTACATGAAGTAACAACCTACGAAACAAGCAGTGATGATAATGGAGACTCAAGTCAGAAAAAACGCTGCTGACGCTTAAATGGCTTACGCCGGGTGAATCATAAGACATGTATGTGTTTTTATCGGTGTATAATTCAATTAAAAAGCAATTTTCCTTGACCTTTACTTGAACACGGGACAATCCAGCGTCCCGAATTCTTTCTCGGGGACACCGGGACAGAGTACCGAAAAGGGACAGTCACCTATAAAACAGGGCGTATAGTCAATTTAGTCACGACCTTCTCAGGAAAAGGAAAGACCATCAATTTCTCGGTATGCGCTGCTCCTCTAATGTACCACTATATCGAATTTTGCTTTTCCTTAATATCGTAGGATGAAGCCAGGTTCTATTTTCTAACACAATTTTCTTCACTTTTCTTACGATTCCCCGTGAAGAGGTTTCCCGCCCGGCGAGCGTCGATGCTCGGGTTTTGTTATTTAAATTTACTCAAACACTTTTTAATAGCGGATAACGAAAAGGCAGACTCTATGTGAACAGTATCGCTTTCCACTTTAATGCACTTTTAGCTTTCCCCTCGTCTGGTACAGAATTTATTGTAGTACGGTACGATGTATAAATATCACCAAAAGCATAGAATGTTCAACATGAACAGATTGTTTTTTATTTTCTAAAACTAAGTGTACATCATCAAAATTGAATAGTGCATAAAAAATTAGGGACATATTTTGACCGACAACTTAATGAATAAAGGCTACAAAGACTGGATTCAAGGTCACAGTTGCCAGATTTGGGTTCACGAAGCCTATGTTGACATATCAAAATGTTAATATTTTTAATTAAACTGCATTTATTTCGAATTCTCCATGGTTAAGTATTTTAGATTTAATACATTAGGTGACACTTCATATTGCTTCGAAAGTCCTTGCCTAAAGAAGTCAGTTTTATTTATTCCACTTTCTTTAAATTATTCTTTTTGGGAGCTGTCCGGCAAATAGGCCTGGATAAGACTAAGAGCGAAACTTTTCCCTTTTTTCGAATTCAACCGTCAATTGATAAGAAGGAGAGGAAGAATCATTCTACTCTCTTCATTACATACGATACACACAGTCCATGCTCATGCATACAATAGGTACATAAGTCATATATAGTTTGTTGATCATGTACTTAGTAAAGAACAGGTAATGAATATTTGATAATACATCCCATTTTGTAATTCTAAAATAATAAAATCGTCAAAAATTCCTAAAACCCGATGAGTTTCATTTTTGTTGCGCGTTGTAATTGAAGCATTGACATTGTAGTAAACTTCATCACATTTTACAAATGACCATTAAGGATATTGTTGTGTAAGCAATTTTCCACTACCGTAATAATTCGATCAAGGCTCATGATAAGTTCTATAAGGTTCAAGGATAATAATATTTCGAGTAAACATAACACTGTTAATCTTCTTGTCAATTTTATAAGTATTTCAGAAAAAAATTGTTTTGACGGAAAATTAATAGGCCATGACGGTTAATTTAATGTAAAAGTACGGAGTAGAAAAATTTTGAGGACGAGACAATACGTCAAAATTTAAAATAGTTCAAAAGTTTAAAACGATACGTCTTCAACTTTACATTGTGATATTAAAAAGTGAAACCGGAATTTCTAATTTAAATGAAGAGTAACCGAAACAGGGACTAATCGGGCTGTAGAGGAGAAATTGCATTTGCGTGGAATGAAAATGCAAATTATCTGTTTCGAATTAATGCACGTAGTGGTCTCTGTATTATCCCGTGAGGCTGCGCGAACGCAGGCGTTCCTATTAAAAATTTGAATTATGGGTATTGCTATTTCGAATAGCAAATAGTGGCCGACACAATTTTATTTGTTTTCAAGGCGCAAGTAAAATTTATACGAGATAAAACATATAAAGTAACTTAACTTAAACTAACTAAGAAAGGAAAAAACAACCATATATGCTTTTTTGTATTTTTTTTATATTATTCTCTACCAGGAAAATGCACTTATTACAAGTTTTGTAATAAAGAACTAACCTGTTACCAAAATAATCCTTCGGTTTTTTGGGTAAAATATTCGTTTATTGATGCTATCATATAATTTGTTAAAAGTTGTCATTCCATTAAAAATCTCTTAAAAAGCGTTAACAGAAATTAATCACAGGGTGCTGTCGTGAGCCGATTTTGCTCGTGGCTCGCTTTGTTGCTTAAGCAGTAAGTACAGATGAATTATCGTTCAAAATTAAAACACCTACTAAATTTCATTCCCCTTTTTCCATAATTGACTCTTATAGTTCATTAAGCGAATCCCCACAATATACGACATTTTTTTTGATTTTTTTTTGATAAATAAATAATTAATAATATCCCTTCGACATTACAAAATATTGTTACTCTGCCGCTAGATCTATCTTACATTTCCTAAGAGGTTTCTCAACCTCACATTTTCCCTGTAATAATTATTTTTTTATTTTCGCGACAATATTTTCAGATTAAGATCTTATCGCAAATTATTATCTAAAAAAGAAATTCTGCTTTTTTATCTGTACACATATTTAAAAACGCCTCGCAACATTTCACACGTCGCCCCACGTCGAACAGAATCAATATTTATTTGCTCGTACTGACCTTAGACACGCCTAAATAATGATAAATTGTTTCGCTCACTTGTTTCTTACTAAATGCGTTTCTAGAGATCTACTACTGTTTAGTTTGTTGGTCACTGCTAACATTAATTCCTTAAATTTCGCCACATTTGCGTCTATAACAGCGCGAAACGGGTCATCTATTATGGGGTCGTCCTCACAGCTTTCACAGCCTTTTGTAAACTAAAAAAAAAAAATGTTTTATGTTAGAATCAAGAATATGGACAAAATCTTTATTTCCAACTCGTTATCAATATTTAGCGAATCGCTCAATTTAGAGTGACACACCCCAACGTAACTAGGCCACAGATAAGGATATGTAAGATCTAAGTTTTTGTATAGGAATATTTATGTTCTCTCTATAACTATGTTGTTTTAATCTCTTTGTTTGAATTGCTTCAATAAAAAAAAAATTATAAAATTAGTAAGGCATAGATCATCACACACATTTAACATACTGAGAAAATTCGTCTCCTATCAGGGCGCTTCAAAAAGGGGTTATACGTAGGGCGCACTGAAAGTTTTGGGTAATATATAAATAACAGTCCACCGAGAGATTTTTTTAGTGTCCGAGTCGAAAGGCAGAAACGGAACCCTTATAGGTTCGTCATGTCCGTCCGACCATCCGTCCGTATATCGCAGGCATTTTACTCAAAAACTACAAGTTGTGTATGGATGAAATTTAGAGTATAGGTGTCTTGTTTAAGCCGCTACTTAGTTTAGCAGTTAAATAAGAAAAGTAAATATTTCTAGGTGGAGCATTACATACATGTAACGGAAGCTGAAAAAAAATTTTTTTCAGCAAACATCAACGCGTGACACATATTTCGACAATTCTTTTGTAAATACTAAGCAATATTTTTGATCAATTGACTATTTTTAGAAATAATCGCTCCGAAACTAGCAGTAATTGTGTGTCCCCCTTAATTTTTAAACAGTATGTCTATAATGTATGAAAAAAAATTATAAAAGTAATGCGTAATAAGTATTTTTTTGAATATTTGCTGAAAAACGACACTTTTCAATAAAATAACGTGAGTGTCATGAAAATACGCTCTTTTGCTAGCGTTTTTAGGGTTCCGTACCTCAAAAGGAAAAAACGGAACCCTTATAGGATCACTTTGTTGTCCGTCTGTCCGTCCGTCCGTCCGTCTGTCAAGACCCTTTTCTCAGGAACGCGTGGAGGTATGAAGCTGAAATTTATATCAATTACTCAGGTCTACTGTCCCTTGAAGCTGTGAAAAATCAAACTTTTAAGCCAACGCAATCAAAGATACAGCCGTTTATGCCGCAAATTTTCGACACTTGCAAGGGAATCAAAACCTACAGGGTGCTTCCCGTGAACTCAGAATCTTGAAATTTGGTACAAAGCAACGTCTTATAGCATAGATAAAGGAAAATTACGAAAACCATAAATTTTAGTTACATCACATAATATATATTTTTTTAATAATTTTAAACTTACTACCCATTTCCTCATAAACGCGTAGAGGTATTAAATTGATATTCATACCAAATACTCAGGTCTATAATACCTTTAAGCTGTAACAAAATCAAACTTCTATGTCAACGCAATCAAAAGAAACAGCAATTTAAGCTGCATATTTTGAAACTCGCAAGTACTCGCAAGGGAATCAAAACCTAAAGGGTACTTCCAGTCGACCTAGAATCTTGAAATTTGGCATGAAGCAACGTTTTATAGCACACATAAAGGAAAAATTCCGAAAACCTTAAATTTTTAGTTACATTACAAAATATATATTTTTTAATAAATATAAACTTATTACTTTTTTCCTCATGAACGCGTAGAGCTATCAAGTTGAAATTCATATCAAATACTTAGATCTAATTGCCTTTAACCCGTGAAAAAAAAAAAATTCTAAGTCAACGCAAAAACGCAAAACGCAAAAGTACAACCATTGATACCGCATATTTGAAACTCGCAACTACACGCAAGGGAATTAAAACCTAAAGACCACTTCCGTTGACAGAATCTCGAAATTTGGTAAAACGAACTTTGTAAACCTTGCAGGTTTGTACGGAACCCTCGGTGCGCGAGTCCGACTCACTTGGCCGGTTTTTATTTTTTATTTTACACGATTTTAAGAGTAATTGCCGATATGCTTACATGTTTCTCTAGCTACAGATAACTAAAGTGCTTATACTTATTCTATGCGGAAAACACGGATAAAAGTATAACAACGTAGTTTTTTCATCTGTAGTGCATATCTTAGCGGCTTTAAAACTCTACATTGAGCATGGCTAGATAGAGTTTTGACCAGTATTTTTAAAAGTTGTTTGTGGGTTTAATTTTTAAGCACAAAAGGACAATTTAAATTTAAAAATGTTTAAGAATTTTTAAGATCCTTATAAAATTGGTCGTAAGTACTGTTTAGAATACTGCCGCTTTGTAACTCGATTTTTGTTACATTTTCTTTGTAATAATGTTAAATTTATTTATTCAAGTAGAAAATGATGACCAAACAATCTTCAAAAAATGTAATGAGCAAAAATCTAAATTAAATCAAAACACATTTAAGAAAAAAGGGATTTAGTTTTGTGATATTAAATGTTACCACGAGAGAGCAAGGGTCAAAACAGGTCAAAACAGCGGCGTTCCGTAATGTACGGACGGCCGCTTACCCATCCATTAGCAGTAATGTGTTGCTGTCTTTTGAAATACTCATTTTGTACAACTTACGTTCTCTATATATCGTAACAAATTACCGAGACTGGCAAAACTATTAAATAACACACATCTATATAAATAAAAACAAATATATTTCTGTCCTCTATGTGTGCTTAGTCCGTTAATCTGACTAGAATAGTCCGATTACGCTGAAACTTTGGTGACTCGTTGTACGCACGCCTGAAAAGGTTTCTAAAAACAAAACAATTAGCATTTGTCTACGGTTTTTCCCCGTGTTTTTACAACTAAATTGGGCTAATTTAAAAAATTCCGATTTCAAAAATTCATTTGTTGATAGATTGTCGAAAGTTTTTTATTTGCGATGTGCAATTTACATAAGTAGCAAAAAAAATATTTATAATGAATTAATTAATGAATTTATATTTCTAAGAAGATTTTAATAATTTTTTAGTTCGTAAAAAGCTACTCTATCCCAGAGTAATATAGGTTATGTTTTATTTTGATATTAGCATTGCTTAACTTTCATCTAAATCAGAAATGAGACTGGTAGCGAAAAATCGTGGAATCGACCAGGATGAGAATCAAAAGCACCAGGACCAAAATTGGGAACAATTGGGATCGAAAACCAGTTAAAGACAGGATCAAAATCAAAAGTGAGACCAGGATGTTTCGTGTTTCGTGTAGTATACTTACTAGAGTTTGTCCCCAAATTCCCAAATAATATATATTTGTATTATTGAACCAAACTACCTACTACACCGGTTCTAAAAATTAATTCTCTAGAAAACTCAAGTAATATTGTCTATATTTCATTTTGATACTAACATTTTCCCTGACTTCAAACAAATCGGAAACGTATCCAGTAACGATATAAAACTGGGACAAGCAAAACTGCGAGCGGTAATCAAGATTGCAATTGAATATAGGAATGGGATTAAAATAAAAGCGTGATCGGGATGGAAATCAGGAAAGGTACTGCACCCAGACATGATAATACGAACGAGATTGGGGTTGACAGGAAAATTGATGAATATAAATGAAACATATTATGAATGAATACATTTGAATTTACATTTGGATTTCATTTTATTTACTCGTGAAATAAAAAGAATATATTTTATGACCGCATGGGCCAATGATTCAACCTCTGTATGTTTTGTGATCGTATAACTCTAAAAGTAGTCGGGCGACTGATTTGATATTTTTTACAACGTTACATTTGCATATGCGCGTATTATTGAACCAAACTATTACACCAATTTTAATGATATCGGTATAGACCGACACAAAAAATGAAAGATTTTATTCTATATCCATGCTGGCTGAGCTACCTGGCATTAACTATATGGGTAAGCAATCCACAAGAAATTTAAAAGCAGAACATCATCGGGCCGGGTAGTAGTAACATAATTTTTATCATCAACATAAATACAAAATACGGCAATAAAATTTCTTTGCAGACTTCTATTTGGTAAGATCTTGGGATCACAAAAATACACATTTCTGTTTTCATATTCGTCTGTTTTAAATGTCTCGAATACGTAGCGTTCTTCAATATAAATAAATTTTGTCTCCTAATTTATTTTGGACTTTTGCAATGCATTTTTAAATGTAGCACTTATCTCTGTGCTTATTTTGTTAGACATTATTTACTCGTAAATAATTTTTTGTAGCCTGATATTCTCTATTTTGATATTTAATATCAGCACTCGCTATGTAATATGATCTATAATAATCCACAGATACAAAATAAAAACCGTGTTTCAAAAAATCGGCGCCATTCCAGTATGTGCCAGACACATTTATCGTTTGTGGAATTTGAAATTCGTTAATTTAACTTTGTTGCCAAAGAACTTCTATTATACTCCAGAATCGAAATGCTTTTGATGTATACCTACCCTCGCTTCTTGTAGTAAGGAGATCAATTTCTCTTTTAATTAACGAACCGTAAACCTTTGTGTTGAACCTGATATTTTATGCTGAGAATGCTTCTAAATAACTACTTTTTCCTTTACTTCTTTTTAAGTCACTCGGCATCAGTCATATGAAATATAACGCTTATTATTGATTTAATCCTAACGCATATAAACTTAAAATTTGGAGTTGATTATTGTTCGCCTCATATTGACAAATATGAATGTAATTAAATATAATGATGCGTCGTCTAAATATAAATATTAAAGTTAAAGGCGCCCGGACAGGTTGGGATAGTCTGTACGGAACTTACATGGGACGGCCGGTGAACTTTGAAAGGTCCGAGGTACTTGCCGATTTAAATTCATTGTTAAAACCCAGTTATACTACGAGCGATTATCATTGCAAATTATGTAATAATGCTTTAATGTTTTCCAATATGAATTTTTATTTTTAACAAGAACCAATTTACAACATATAAAACTGTACATTTATTTTGAAATTAAGTATGTTTAGAAATGCTTGCAATGACAATGTAATTGTGTTTTAAAATTTCGGTAATAAAATTCTTCATGGAAATAATAATATAAACTCAGGATCATTTCCAAGAAGGGTAGGCAGAGATTATAGATTTCCTTATGGCACGATCATTGCATATCTTTCTTGCTTCAATGATAATCATCAATCTTTTAATGCCAACTCGTCTGTTTAGAATTTGGCCATTTTTGATATATTTGATCTGCAAATGACGATATTTAAAGCGAATTTTAGGGAAACCCATACCAACTTTTACACTACACTGCAAAAATCTTTTGTCAGTGTACTTTTAATGATCATTTCAGATAGCCAAACTACCACGACATTCTCTAACATCCTGTTCCTACATCTATTTTTTCAGAGACACTCTACACATACAGCACAGGGATCGTATCTCCACATCATTGATTTTAATTTCATTTCTCTTCAGCCATACACCATACCATACATAAGCGTGGGATTAGGACCTTATATAGCCAAGCGCGCTCGTCGTGAGGCGCTTTTATTATTCACAATGGTAAACCTTTAATAATAATTTTAATTGTGTAATAGTAAATAAATTATTTGCTAAATCAATCTGTGTATTTATTATAAAGCACCCAAGGAAACTGTTCTGATACAATATTTGGATATAGAAGACTATGAACTTGAAATAAGGACGATATTAGCCTCAAAATTGCTTTATACTAATGTTTAATTAGATTCATTCTATCTGGACCAAACAACGTACTATTAGTATAGCGTGGAGAAGTGTAGCTTTTAGAATGGCTCGATGTAGAAGAGTAGGAAACACGAGTTGTAGAACCATGCTATAGTAGTAGAGCTATGTTGTAGGGGTTTGACCCTACATAAATCTAGGGATCAAACCCCATTATGGTTAGTCAAACGCGCTTGTCATGAGACGCTTCTACTTTACTTAATGGCATTCAAGGTCTTATATATTTTATTTCCCACGTTCCTTTCTCACCCTCTTTTCCATATCTCTAACATGTTTACCATCATTTGTAAAGACTACCAGGTATATAAATTATTTCACTTGATTAACATTTCACCTTCTATATATATATCATAGTTTAAGTCGTGCTTTCGCCTCTTTAAACACCACCAGCGCTTTGAATTCTTTGGCATTTACTTTCATATCTTTTCTTGACAGAATTCATTACCGCAAGGATTACTTGGTTGTCAGCTTACAGGAAGCGCTTGACGGACAAGTAATCCATTCTCAGTCCATACTCACACTCTTTCAGATTATGAAGACAGCTATCGATGAATAGATGAATCCCCATGAGGAAGTTGCACTTCCAGTCTAACACCACTGCGGGTGTCAAACAATCAGTGTATGCCCCATTTATTCTTACACAAACACTGGAACCCCTGTATAGGGATTGCGGTGTCTACATCAATATGCTATTCACAACATTTTTGAATAGGGTTCTCCATAACTCATTTTTTTGTCACTCTGACCTAGGCTTTTTCCAGATGTAGAAGAAAACTAAAAGACAAGAACCCTTTTGGCCTTCCACCAAAAACTTTTCTATACTGTTTCACAGAGAAAAGAATTGGTTTATACACCTCATCTCTTTTTGAAATCCCGCTTGTACGTCCCAAATCTTATTTTCAGTCTCATTCCCTTTCAATAATGATTTTACATACAATTTGCCACTATATACCTGTCGCCCCTCAGCATATCTGAAGAAACCCTGTCATATACAGCAGCTTTTCCAACCTCTATACTTTTTAGTGCTTTCATAATATCATAAATCGTAATTTTACTTTCATTTTTATCGTCATTCATATATTCAGTTGCAGTAACATGGTCATCTGCAACTGCGTCCTCACATGTAAAAACTCTTTCGCATTAATAATAATTCTCCCAGTATCTTTTACATGACGTTCCTCATTTAATCAACATCCATTAATGACTCTAATCACTTTTATACACTATGTCTAGTAATCATTCCGGGCCTTTTTCATGATATTCTAGAAAAGGTTTTCGTTTACCTGGAAATTATCCCAGAACCTCCTGTCATAGGGTCCTTTTATTTTATTTTTCCTTCTTTTTATTCATTATTCAGATCTCATTAAGGAAATAATCAAATAGGGTAGGTGTTGATTAATAATGTCAATTTGAAGGTCGAAAAGCATAAGCGTAATAGAGTTAAGATGACATGTGCTGGACATTCACGAAGGCGCTCAAAGGTGATTCGCGGGATTTCAGGCTCCTTGAAATAGTTTCGGGAAAAATTGGAAAACCCAAAAGATTAGAGTTCGAGCAACTTAATTCAGTTTTCTAAGGTCGAATTGCTAATAAACTGGAACCGAATCAAATGCGAGAG
This sequence comes from Eumeta japonica, assembly GCA_005406025.1. Taxonomy (NCBI): domain Eukaryota; kingdom Metazoa; phylum Arthropoda; class Insecta; order Lepidoptera; family Psychidae; genus Eumeta; species Eumeta japonica. The sequence continues at coordinate 607 of BGZK01004510.1, read as the reverse complement.
GGCATCGTGGCAGCAAGCAAAGTACTCGCATTTGTTCGTATTGACATGGAACCCATAGCAGCCAATTGTTAAATCAGGGCAGCAATATTTCTTTCAATGTATTATGGATTTTCAACTAATGTGCCATCATGAACCAGTAGCAGTTTATGGTAACACTATGAACTGATACCATAAATGAAGGAGAAATGAGTTTTGTTATTATGTTGTTAATTATCAAATTAGTCAGAAAAACAAAGCGGGTGATTTTGGTGAACGCCTGTCTGTGATAAAATGATAATATTTCTATAGAAAATATTGCTTTCTAATGTATATACTCGAAAAAGAAACAGATACGTCACCTTCAATGCTATTGAATGTATTTTTAATGTCAAGTTTGACAACAATTTTGTCAGCGTTCTAAGGAGGCATGAAGAAGGCTCAGGTGGCATGTATTGCCATCTCGGATCCAAGGCAAGTATCTAACCCGCGTTGGTGAAACTAAAGGAAAGACGATAGTTTGTCTTTGCACTTCTGACAGCAAACCTTTGCAACCAGTCTTTGGAAGGTATTGCGTAATGAAATCGCTCTAATGCCCCCTTCATTAAAAGAACGCGTGTGATGAAGCTCC
>BGZK01004509.1:0-13165 GCA_005406025.1 Eumeta japonica | reverse complement strand
GCCTGATAATATAAATGGCTGGTGTCGCTTTAATTGTATAGTTGGAATATTTGAATATTAGTAAATGTATGCATACATATGTCTTTAATCGCATTGTGCTTCCCTGTTGTGGCTGTGTTAAATATAGTCAAATCCTTATAATTCGTGATCGCAAGAAACCAGCCATTTCTAACGATTATAGGGGTTTCTGATTTGGCGGGATTTGCATTTGACGGGGTTAAAATAAAATAAATACGATTTAACGGCGTTTTCCAATAATAATGGGTCTATTGGCTGTCCTGATTTGCTGCAAATTCTTTTTTATACCTCCTAGAAGTCTTAGATGGGCCAAGTTGTGTGGTATGCAATTTCATGGAACAAATTATGCACGAAATGGTACTAACTCGTGCTTTTATTTACCGTGATTGATATTAATTTAAAGTTACAAAAGATATTTTAGGGCATTTATGGAATTTGGAACTGAAAACTGAGCTTGAACCTGTTTGGTATACTGTCATAATATGCAATTTGTGTTTGTTTGCTTAATTTACTTATATACATATGTGGTTTTAAATGATCGATTTTAGATTTTTTTTTTTTTTTGACACCCTCTAAATGTTTAATTTTGTTAGATTTTAAGATTGCAAAATTTTAAATACAATGGAAGATCTTAACATGTTCCTGGGAATTAAAGTTTCGAAATTCACAATTTTGTCAGTTTGGCCACTATACCGACCCATATCTCTAGAACGGTTTAAAATATTTGCCCATGTCATACATTTGATTGAAGGCGATACAATTTATAATATTTTATAAACAACAAAAAATAAAAGCACAAGAGTAACGCTGAATTCGAGATAATGTAGCCAATGCCAATGAGAGCGAAGATGGAACCAATTGTGAAAACCCCCATTTTCCTATCTTTATTATCAATTTTTGGAATGAGAACAATTATGTATTTAAACAATCAGATATAATAAATATCTTTTTTATTTTATGCTTATTTAAATTTTTTCAAGGGACTGACACAATGTGGTTTTGGAGCGATCTAGATACAGCTGAAGGCATCTGCTGACTACTTAGAGAACGTATTGTTTCGCTACTTGTCCTTTGCAAGTAATTGGTTGTATTTTGTGATGGGCTTGACCCCTCGCTCTGCCATGTCGCTAGGGTTTGGGAATTCCCGGAATTTTCATTTTATTTTATATTTTATTAAAACGAGCAATATGTAAATAGAAAGCATATATATGTAATCGATTTGTGCATTAAAAGCAAAGAACAAAAATAATAGTCCAATAATTTGAAATCATTTAAAGATAAAAAAACATCATCTATAAAATGCATTTATCATTCAGACAAAAAGAAGGTTTCTAGTAGGAAGTTCTAGAGGCATTTAGTAATTCGCTTGTCATCCGATTTCAAATTTTTGTTGCAAAGTTCCCAGCAATGGAGAAAATTCGTTCACTATCCACTGAAGAGTGTTCTAAAAATTATCAAAGTTCTTAGACGGAGTACACTTGCCTCATACTAAAGGTCATGATTCACTATCCAATCCTGTCATATGATATGTCAAAAATCGTGTGTGTTAAAAAATTACGACTGCAAAGTTTATGAAAATTTTTATAAAATGCGATCAGAGTTGACTTTATGTAAAAATGTTTTGTATCATTTTGTATAATAGTGTGGCACACACAATGCCATTTTCAAATGATTTTTTAAAATCTGTCAGACTTCTCTGTTATATTCAAGTAAATGAATCGTACGACTATGTGGGATAGTGTATCACTGCCTTAAGCAAATCTTTTCTTCAACAAACTAGCCCGATTTGATTTTGGCTTTTTCGGATTATTCTTTGCATTATCAATAGCATTTTAAGTTTCATTTTGAAACATTCATCGACTTGTGTTTCGGATATATCACTGTCACTACTGGATATACATATCTGAAATAGATTGGGCATTATATATTGGCTTAGCGTACAATTTCAAGTTTTTAAATTTTGGATTAGAATTGGGAATTTTTAAATAATTTATGAATGCTAACATCTTATCACTACGTCTTTGATTAATTTTTTCTCTGATTGCCTCAATAATTTAAAAAAATGTGGTTTTGATACAAGTTGATTAAAAGTGTATTCAGAATGGTATAAGCTACTAAAAGATTGATATCTCGGAGACTAAGTGCTTCAACTGCATCTTTATAGTATTTAGAGGCTTCAGTAACATAACCAGAGCGGAGACAGGCTTTCATCCCATAAACGCGGTAAATAAATGTCACAATAATGCCTTTCGCCTTCAATAATGAGTACAAGTAGCTTAAAACAGACCAACGTGTCTTTATAAAAATGAAAATCAGAAATTATTGTTTCAGCAGTGTATGTAGATGATATGTTTGTTTTATGGAAAAGTGAAAAACAGAAAAATGAATTGATCAGAAAACTTGAAGATGAGTTTGAGATGACAGATCTTGGCAAAATTAAATCATCTCTTGATGATAATAAACTATGTTTTTGGGAGAAGTAAACAATTAATCAATCGAATTACATCGAGAAAGTGTTGGAACGTTTTAATATATTATCCTGCGATCCGTTTTCCACTCTCAGATAGTAAATTTTATAAGAACAATAATGTCATTGAATCGAATAAGAAAACATATCCCTAGTAAAAAGTTGATAGGTAGTCTATTGTTTGCAGCACTAGTGTCGCTTTCGCAGTGAATTTACTTAATAGGTTCAACAGTAATTATGAACAGCAGCATTGGTAGCTGCAAAGCATATTTTACGGTATTTCAAAGGCACAATAAATTAAAAAATTACTTTTGAAAATAGTTCTAGTTTTGCTACGAAATGTTTCTGTGATGCCGATTATGTTGCAGATCCTCAAGAAAAGAAATCAGTAAGCGGTTACAACTTCAGTAAAAAAGGTGGTCCAATAGCTTGGGGTTCAAAAAGACAGCAAACAACAGCTCTGTTCACTTGCGAAGCTGAATACATATCAATGGGTGTAGTGGAAGTGTTATGGTTAAGGGTATTGGAGTGAAGAATTAACAAAGTGCAAACTTGTGCTAACCAGATTGTTTTGTGATAACCAGAGTGCTATACAACTGGATTTAAATGAATCGTTTAATCCAAGGACTAAACATCTTGATGTGAAGTACCATTTTATCAAAAATAATATACTCTTTTTAAACAAAATTACTTTGGAATATATAAATTTTGATTCCATGGTACCAGGCTAATAATAAGTTCAGGAATTTTGTTACTGAAATTAATTTGAAATAAAACCAAATAAATTTTGTGTAGGGATGTTGAAACGTAAAATTCATCGAAAAATGCTTTATTGGCAACATCTTTATATTTATTGTTATTATTTAGATATACTTTGCAAAGTAAATTTGCAAAATATGGGCGGAGTAACAAAGACCATATACCCAAGATGGTATTAACAGAATATTTGTTGATACCTGTGGCTGACTGAACACGACGCCTGACAATAGAGGCCGGCAACGTCGCGACGTTGACAACGAAATTCCTCAAAATAATCGGTGACGATACAGTTAATTGAGGCAAATCAATTAACCAGTGCGTATGAGACGCAAAACTCTCCAAGGTCAAAAACCAAAAACAAGCCTGACCGCACTTAGAAATAATTACGGTAATGCAAAAGCTGTTCTTCAGCCCAAAGCTGCTTTGCGACTGATGTTTGTATTTATGCTTTTCTACTGTACTTCTAGTATAACAAAATGAGTTAATCTCCATTTGCAATTAAAACAGTTGAGACGTATTTTATTACACTTACAATGGTCATTGGTTTTGGTTTCTGGACAAGTAACAAGAATTTAGGTTAGGAGGCGCTATTGTCAATCAGGATTGGCCGCCATTATAAAAGATAAAACAAGTAAGAACGCTATATCAGTCGTATTAAATCTTAAATACCCTTCATTGAAGCGTAATAAATAAAACGTTTATTGAAGCACCTGTATACTCTCTACTAATACTAAGCTAACAACACTGCCAACAATCGATTTAAAAATCACTGTCGCGCTTCAAAGGACTAAGCACAGTACACGATAACCAAAGTTGACAACGCTGATGAAATTCAAAATTGTTTTTAACTAAATAAAATCTTACCAAATACATTCACATAATATATATATATATATATATATATATATATATATATATATATATATATATATATATATATATATATATATATATGTGTGTGTTTATGTGTGTTTTAGTTTTATTTTCTTGTTTCTCTTTATAACCATAAACACATGTATGTATAAACATACCACATGCTTTGATACACTTGAGAGAAATATGAAAACAAACTTATAATAAAAAGGATAAATTTTCCAAAGAAAACAAACAAAAATGAGAAATTGTAGGTAATTATTCATGTAGCCTATAACAACACGATTTTCTTCACATTTAATCCTGAAGCAGTAGGAGGTATTTAGAAATCCGATAATTTAAAATTTGGTGCAAGAAATTGTCTTCAAAAAAGGTGTTCCAAAACACGTTTCTATTTTCACTAATGAAACTTTAAATTTATAATATAAAAAAGTAGCACGCGGAGTAAAAATAATAACACATGAATAAGTAGATATTCATGTTCCAATGATTAAGTAACTATTTAGCTTTGGTTTGCAGCTAGATTTCAAATAGGTCTTATGTTCCCGGCTCTTTTTATTAAAAACTAGTACCCCTACAAGATTAATGTCACATCTGCTCTACATCAAAAAAATTTGCACTTTCTTAATAGTTTTGACAGCAAAATATTTGGTTTTGCAAGATCTCATTAAATTTCAAACCATAGTTTTGAAGATCAGCGTTTCGTGTATACTTTATGTGATAGCGATGTCGACTTCTGCAACAAGATGGAATATCTAATTTATGACAACTGTTAAGTTGTTAACAGAGCTCTGTTATCTGCTAAAAATTGTGGTTTGTCTGTGGTTTTCAAATTGGAATTTAAGCCCATGTCAGATATAAGTTTGATTCCTTTGCGTTGTGAATTTGCTTTGATTTCTAAGATAAATGTACAGATTATATAAAGATTGTCACATAAAGAACTTTTAACGCAACGCAAAGCGAAAAGTTAAGCAACTCCCATATTCAGCCTTTGACAGCTTATTTGGAAAACTACCAACAATTTTGTGTGATAACAGGCAATGTGTGCTGGCTGTCAAAGTTTTTACTGTGGCACTTTTATTTTACGCTCTTATTGCTGAAGTCATGAAATGTCACACAAAGCGACAAAGTTGTATCTGACGCAGCCGATTAACAAATCAAGGTTTGTAGCACAGAAAACGCGTCGGCCTTAGTTTACGCACAAAGCACTTGTTGGCTATACCAAGGAAAATCTTTGAGCACGGCCTAAGGCCGGGTATAAAAAACTTTAATTTGTTGTATTGTGTACTGTTTTGCAGTCATCTCTTTTCTGTTTAATAAATATATAACAAATTGTAGGTACTTGCCGCACATTTACTATTGCAATAATAACAAAGAATAGAAGAATAAGTCAAACTCATTCATATGTACTTAAGTAATAAATAAATAGCACATTTTTAATTTTACTTCCTAAATTAAAGTAAACAGTGATAAAAGCGGGAAGCTTACCAAAATGTGCGCCATTGACATCAAATTGAGACATACGATGAACAGAAAACTCGCTTGAAGCCAACACTGGGTTCGAAGAGCACATTATAAATATTGGCAGGGCCAAAAAATACTACCCAACCACGAAACATATCAGCAAAATTTTTCGGCGTCATCGAACATGACTAAACAATTCTTTCAGTTTATTTTCTTCACAGAACCTAAATTAAATCAAATTAACCTTTTCACCGATTAACCAAAACGTCAGTGCATAAATTTGACATAACCGGTAGAGATGTATGACTGAAAAGTAACTGTGTTGATTATACCGATTATCTAAGCAACACGGTGTTATAGATGCCAGATATATTGTGATTGAAATCGTCAAGCTTAGGAGGAAAACGTTGAATTTTTTATTTTGTTTATCACAAAAGGTGCTTTTACATGGTATTACAAAGTAGAACGATTTTGCGTGATGCAAATATTATGAAATCCTCTCCGTGTTTAAAAAATGAGAACAAAAGCCTGTTACAAATCTTTTTATGCTTACACAATTAGATTTTGTAGAACCAAAGTGATATAATAATACGGCTAAGCAGCATATAAAAAGAGCAGATAGTTGCGATCAAGGCAAATTCACTACAAGGTAAACATAGCAGCTCAGGTGACTGTCTTTTTCTTAAAGGTCTTACCACTCTCAGGCTGTCAAAATTTACTGCTTTGCTTACAAAAATTTTGGCGCTATTTTTTATGTAAATATTGTTGGTAAAAAATAAAGATTTTGTATGAAAACTTTTTGATATTTTAAAGTGTGACGGCATTTTTATACGTAATATTCAAGTTGCGTATTATAATTTAAAATTTTTTTTTCTTAATACAATTTCTCGTAAGTGCAAGCAGCTGACTCATCTAGGCGAATTTACATTTTGACATTCTCAGGAAGAATTTGCAACAAAAAAAATACATTATATTCTAATGCGAATTCGCTTGCACGCACCTTGTAATAAATTCGCCTTGATTGCGATTTTACAACATGTACAATACATTTACTAGATCCATTGGTTGCTCTTGTAATTTTTGTATAAAATGTAGCCTCCATCATTACCACTGACAATGCTGCCACTGTTAACTATAAAATACAGCTTTGGTGTGATGAGTTTTCTAGACTAGCTTAGAACAGTAAACATCTACCTACCATCTGTCAAATTTTGCTTCCGTATTTTTTATACTTACTACATTTTGCTTTTACATGAAAGATTATGTCCAACGCACAGAATTTTTGACATGTCGTAATACTGTATTACCATGAAAAGGCACCTAAAGCAATCACTTCACGGGGTATTTTACACAAATATAATAGCTCAGATATATAAATATGCAAAAAAAAAAAATAAAAAATTATATATGTACATATGTGTATATTAATTAACTGCCTGGCCCACGATGTCACTCGATATGGATCGTTCTCATAAGTACGTTGGAAACAACAACAAATTTTAAAATATTGTTTTTGGTTTAAATACATTTATGCGAGTCAGCGATATCGAGTGACATTGTGGAACATCGCTCGCATTAATACGTTGGAAACAACAACAATTTGCAAAATCTTGTTCTTGGTTTCAATGTATTTATATGACCGAGCGATATCAAATGACATCGTGGGACAGGCAGTAAATGTCATGATAACGATATTGTGAAAACTTTACTGATTTCCGCTATTCGAATAAATATTTTTTTTTTCATTTGTGTGAAGTTCTTATACGCGAAATCTAAAACTCAGTGGCAACTAAATACTGGTTTTATTTAAAATAAAATGTTTTTTATTTTACTAAAATAAATTTACCAGCATATGGGATACTCATATACATATCTGTATTTCATAATCATGAAAGAAAAATGATTATACAAAACAACGTATATTCATTAAAAACTAAATTGTGTTTGAAATATTTGACTTAAAACACATTATATTTTTTAAATTTTATTTAACTGTATCCAATATATATTTGTGCTATATGTAAATTGTTTAAAAATTCAAAATACCAATTACTATAAAGACAATTTTATTTTTAAGCTATTAATTCAAATTAAATAAATAAAATAAATAAAAACTGCAAAAATAGCAAAAACAACTAAAAGGTTTTACACTTTTACCAGGCACCCACCATTCTCTTTATGGGGATCACTGGTATAGACACAAATGAAAGTTTAAAAGAAATTGGTTAACACTTTCAGAAAGAAAATTCATATGCAGACCGAAGAAAAATGTAAATTGTTCAAAGCGTCAAAAGCAGACCATAAATTGCCAATTGGTATTTTCAGAACTCAAAATCGTCAAATAGGTACAAGGCGAATAAATGACGAGGTGGATGCTAGTGAATTCGACTTATAAAACCAATGTGACTTAGCAATTCAATTTATTACAAGGTGGGTGCAAGCGATTCGCCTTAATATCGAAAGTATTTTTATGTTTCGATTTTTTCCTGAGAATGTCAAAATATAAATTCGCCTAAATGGGCCAGCTACTTGCACTTACGAGAAATTGTATTAAAACCAAAAAAATTTAAGAAATTAGAATATGTAACTTAAATATTATGTATAAAAAGGTCATCATATTTAAAAATATCAAAAAACTTACACACAAAATCTTTATTTCGTAACAGATATATTAACATCAAAAATGACGCGAAAATTTGTGTAAACAAAGCATTAAACTTTGACATCCTGAGTGGAAAAATGCTTAAGAAGACAGTTACCTGTGCTGTTAAGCTCACCTTGTGGTGAATTTGCCTTGGTAATTCATTTTTGCGAATTTTTCCTAAGGATATTATTTTCACGGCGAATTCATAAAGATTATCGCATCCGTTCGAAGTAAACGTCCAATGTATTTTGTTGTTTCCATAATTTCTTCAACGTCAAAATTTAAATTCGCCTAGATGGTCACGTTAATTAAGTTATATAAACAAATTTTTTATACAATTTATTTTCGATATTTCGCTAACAATTTGTTAGTATCTTCAGAAAAATTTATAACAAAAATTTAATAACAAAATATTGAACAAATTTTTTTGAGTAATAGAAAAATCGAATTATAAACATGAAAAAGTTTTTAATAACAATCATACTGAAATCTTTACAAACAGACAAAAATAAAAAGAAACTTGTTCTCTGCTAAGATAACAAATTGTTTAAGAACTTTAAAAATAATTTTAACGAAAATAAATAAAATAGCCAGGTTGTACCCCAGCTAATAAGTCTTCAATTTGCTTTCTTGTCTTCTTTAAAGGTTGGTGACCACTACAATTAATCACAAAAATCCTTCTTAATTGAAAGGAAAAAAATAAAAATCCTAATAAACCGAACTTAATGAATCAGCCCGTTCATATTGAAATAATCATACAGAAATTATAAAATAAAAACTAGTTCGGAAAAATATATCAAAATAAATGTTGCTCGTAGAAAAATATGTTGACAGCGTTGTCAACTTTATATAACAAAACGCTATACTTTCTCCAAACGCTATTTAAAACCTTTCGTAATTTAATAAAAATCGATGAATATGTTAAAAAATGTAATATTCATTAAAATAAAACACGTAAATAACTATCTGCATATTTGTTTTAAAGTCTAATTCAGGTACAAAATATAGATATTCCACATAAATATGTACATATGTAAAACTATTAAAAATTTAAACATATGTACATAAAACGTAACATAACAAAACAAGGCTTAAAATTGTATTTCAATGTAAATTCAGGTGTTTAATATTTTAAACATTATACGCAATCAATAAATTAATAATCTTTGATTTCTTTAATAAATTTTAAAATTATTAAATAAAAGTATTAAAATAGCAAAGAAGGAACTTTTAATGTCAAAAAATAGAGTAGAGTTAAGCAGATTATCCTCAATAAGAAAATTCAGATAAACCATCTGGCTCATCTTCTGACCACAAAACCAATTGTGTGAAATTTCAATCTGTTATGGTATCATTTGAATTATTTTTCCTTTTACACACGAAATGTTCAATCGTACATACAGTTCGGACGTATCATTTTAATGCAGCTGAATTATCTGTGAAATGTTGAAAAAAAAATTTTCTTTTTTGTTTTACAAACAGTGTAATAGGTGAAAATAATTTATATTTGAAACTCTTTATTTACTTTATTTTGAACAGTTAAAAAGATATAAACAGTTAGAAAAAAAAAATAAAACTTGATAAAAATACAAAAACAAAGAAAGAAACTTGAAATATGATATTGAAGATTGCTCTTTAGAGCTCTTCAAAATGTAACTAACTGTGAAGTGAGTGTAAATGGCCGAAATGCTTATCTTACAGTGGTGCAGAGACTCTCAATGTCAGTAATACAAATAAAAAACTACTGATAATAACTACCTTACGGTCAAACTCATATCTCGACGCTCAGTTTCATATTTATTGAAATTCTTCATTCAATATTATTCATATTGTTCCTCAATATTATTACCAACTTGCAGAAACACAAAGTGTAAGTCGGAATGGACAGATACATTACAGTAGTAAAGCGAGATCGGAGCCCTAAATCGTCAAAAATATCATTGTTGCCAAAAATTTCTAGAGATAAGGATGCCGACTCCATCAACTCCCATAACAGTTCCTCTTCATTGAAGAACAAAAACGATGATGTCACTGTAACGACTAAATCATCGAAATCACCTCCAATATATCTCAGAGAAAAAAATTCTAATGCCTTTGTTAAGAAATTAGTTTTGGCCATTGGTGAAAACGCGGTAACATTGTTAGAAGACTAAGATTCAATTAATACTGAAACCTACTATAATAAGACAACTGCAGAACGATAGGGATAATTTTATTATACCTATTGGTTAAAAAGTGCAAGGGCATGCAAATGTGTGGAGTAATAGACGTAAAAGGAGCTTTAATGACCTAGGTTTCAACAAGGTAAAAATGTTATTAATTTAAAAATCGTTAAAATTCCCCATCTAATGTCCGTGTGGCAGATTTTACTTACTCTGTCGAGTGTTGTCCTTGAGACTTTTATGGTCTCTGTTCACGCAAGCACGGAACTTTAAACACCAAAAAATCTTTGGAACAACTCAATCCAGCCAACCTTGTACAAAGTGCAACTTGCTTCAAACGAGAAATTATGACTTACGCGTGGGTTGCACTCGTTTGGTGGCCAGCAAGTAGCTAAGGCGTAGACTGGACTTTGGTACGAAACATGAGCAGGTTTTTAGCTTCAAAATTTATCTTAAGGACGACTGATGGCTAATTGGCATGGCGTTCGGTCGAGGAGTTTATGGCCTCGTCTGGTCTGGGAAGAACAAAGGTGTTACCGAAACTTACACATGAATATGGACACTGCACTTTGGGGACAAGCAAGACGTTTAGGTTTACCTTACAACGACTTCTGTAGAAGCTGCCATAACGAGGAAGAGGAGGACTGTGTTACATCTCCTGGGGAATTGTCAGGAGTTGGAGGATCTCCCGTCGGAGTTTCTTCCAGGAAGGGATCTTCAATAGTTGTCTACGGTTTGGGCAATCTTACCGCCTTTGTAAGGGCAGCGGTTAACTGAAACCAGCCTGAATAATGCGCAGCTATACTGCGACCGTTTTATCCATCCATCCTTCTTTATTTTTTTTTTGGTTTCCCTGTCTTTCTTCTTTTCAAAACTTTTCCTCTTCTCCTACCTTTTTCTTCTTTTTCTTTTTTCGGGTTTTCACAGAGGGACCAGATTTAATAGGACCACGTGAGCTGTAACTCTGCAGAGTGTGTGTACATTGACGTTGGATTTTGTAGAGATTATTTAGATTCGGCTCAGCCGAATACCAAGCTTTCTTGCATGATTTTTGCTTCATTTTGCTGGTCAACTGGCAGCCTACAAGAAATGAATGACCGAAACTAATACATACAAAACTATTTACTAATACATTTATAACTTGACAGAACATATGACAGTCATTCTTGATGAAATTTCCATCATTGTTGACGAAGGGTTGCATTTTCAAATATGTTGACGTTTAAATTTTGTAATTCCCGGAAAATTATTTTGTGGCGTCCATAAACAATTAGTTGACGAAGTGAAGAATAATATAAAATAAAATAAGAACTTTAAGAGAAAATTAATTATATATAAAAGTTATTCACTTTAAATAAATTATAAAACATTAAATACAGATTTTGAAAAGATAAATATAGTTTTATGATTATGAAGTTTTATATTTGGTTATACAGAAGTCTTCTTTTAGGCACATTTAATTCCTTATGTAAAAGGAAATTTGAACAAATGCCGGAATTCATGATTCGAACAGGATGCTATGACCTATTTTTGGATGCTTTTTTTATATATACAAATATATGTAAGCATTTTAATAGTGAAATTAAATACTTTAGTGTTTTATTTGCAGTCAGCTGTTAGTCAGCAACGACCAATATTTTATCAGCCTTTACTGGTCACCTGTGACTAGTTTTGTATCAGCGCTAACAAGTGAACTTCAGTCAGTAGTGATACATTTTTTGTCATCACTGCCTAGAGTGAGCAGTTCGGCTATATATTCTTTGGACGCCAAGCTGTATGGGTTAGAAAAGAACGCAAAATCACATGTACACAAAAGCTTCGGTCATTTTTCTCACATCGGCCTTACCAAAATGATAGAAACTTTGTTCCACGCGATGATGGAAATTTCGTCATTAGTTTTGGCCATTTGACCGGTCAAATGACCGTCATTGTTCTTGTAGGGAAACCAACGCCTTGTGTCGCCGTCACTGGTATACTTATTTACGATCTTAAAATCAACACATTTCCCCTCACATTTATTATTATATGCACAAATATACTGATGTAAATATTTACCGCTAATGCATATGTATGTATGTATTAAGTTATTGTAAAGCATTTACATTTTTATTACTTATAGCGGTGAAGAGAAAAAAAATGTAAGATAAAGAAAACATTTCATAAATGTAACACAGTAATCTGAATTCAACGAACGACAAGTTAATACAAAGTTTTTTAAAGCTAACGAAATAAAATAAAATTGAAAAGTTTGCTAAATAAAGTTTGTATCATTACAATATAAAGGTAAAAGGTTCAGATTCAGCACAACGCTATTCAGCGCAACAAAATCTTTAAAAACTTTTTTAAATAGCTCTAATTGAGAGAAGAATATGGAGGAATATAATTGATAAATGCAAGGAACCAGACAACGAGCTTATGGTTCCAGTTACGATACGTACGATAATGGTTCCACTGGAAGTGCGTCGGCGTTGATGGTAATATAGCGAACGTTAGTTGGAGTTGTGACATTTGCGAACACCAACAAACTGCTACAGCAGAGACCTTAAATCAGACTTTCCGCACAATAAGGGAATACCACTACTTCTAGCATCGCAACATTTTGGAAAGTACGACCAAATCGTCACCGTAACAGATGAACAATAATATCCGCCAACGTCACAAAAGCAACATGCAGCCAACAACAAATGGCCAACACTAATAGTGTTCAGCAAAATGCAACAACGACTTGGTCCAATTCTCATTTGAAGGCTCATTCATCGTCCTTCGTGATGCCACAAC
>BGZK01004508.1:0-13168 GCA_005406025.1 Eumeta japonica | reverse complement strand
TATAAACAATTGAATGAATGAACTTTAGTATATCTTTTACAGTCTCCAGCATAGAAATATGATTTCTTAACAGGTTTTTCTCAAAAATATTCAAAAATTTTGTTTATAAATAAATACATAAGCATTTAAATATTCGCTAAATACATACATTTTAAAACAAACTTTTTATTTTTGTTTGTTGAGTACAATAAGCACCTAATACATATGTATTCCACAACAACAAGAGATCAATCATACCCGTTTGAAAAGCTGCGCATAGATACACAAATGTTTAACGATAACAATCATCAACAACGAAAAAACTTCAGTTTGCGTAGCGCAACAAAAGTTTAAAATTGAAATACTAAAGAGAGCCTGGAGTGTCATAATTTTCAATAAGAGTACTTATTCTACATACTAGAGGTGGGCAACATTCTGAGATATATTTTAATCACTTAAAATATATCACCATAAGGGGATTGGTGAGAGACTCTTTTGGTATATACATATGTATGTACTATATAAATTTTCTTTTCTTCCAGCATAAAAGTATTTGTACAATTTACATTTCTATATAAATTACCTAATCCAACTTGTGATAAATTTTAGAGTAATTATACAGGTTGCAGTTATTAAGATTGAAGTGTTTAAAAAGGTATTTAACCACAGATAGATTTTCTAAACTAAAATATTTTATGCAATAAAAACTGCATATTACATTATAAGTACATAACAAGGCATATTCTATATATAACAAGTGACAAAAAGTGTTGTCAATGGAGTTACTAAATTAATAGATAGTCCATATTTCTTAGTCGTTGTATTTTGGACTTCAGATTGAGCAGCTGGTGGGTAACAAAAACTGGGTTATACATTATAAGTACATAACAAGACATATTTAACAAGTGACAAAAAGTTGTGAACAGAGTTGCTAAATTAATAAATGGATAGTCCATATTTCTTAGTCGTTGCACTTTGGACGTCGTTGCACTTGTCCGATAAATTCTAACTTTAGCTTTCAGCGAATTGCAATAAGGACCCAATTATTTGTTAATACACAACAATCTGACTTTTCAATCGTTAAGTCATTAAAAATGTTAATGTATAATATACAATTTGTTCATGACTCATGACTTGCAAAACAGACCTGAAATTTCCTTCTTTAAAAATATTGTCGCTATGTTATCAGCACTGTTGAAAATTCACACAAGCATTTGTAGACACAAATTTTTATTTTATTTTTTCAAAGTGAGGGAGCATTTCATTGAAAAATCAACAACAACAAAAAATTAAAAACCATAAGGTTGTTGATAAAAAATTCAAGCAAAACAACATAAAAATTATTTGCGCTTACATATTGCATCCTAAATTATAAACAGTCACAACTCAAAATGTTTCAAAAAATGTTTTGTCTTTAAAAACAATTAGTTTAAAGATCAAATTTCGGACAGCCACGAAAATTTCGCCTATGCCGGAAACTCAATTTGATCATGAACATACTTTTAAAAACAATTTTCAATCTCCACACATATGATGTAAATAAGTACCTCAATAATTTCTTTACTTCGAGTTGTGATGGTTTATGATTTAAGTGCTATATAGAGTAGATTTTTGATAAAACTCTTATATGTTTTTTCCATGCCTTAATGTCTCACTAAAATTCTCTTAACATTAAACGAAAAATATGTCAAATATGTATTAAATGTTTCACTCGTTTGCACTTGTGAGGGTGAATAATGTTTACCTATATCCGTTTTCCACCCCAATTCTCTCACAAAAATACAATTGCAATAAAAATTTAAAAAAGAGCAGAAAAACAAACAATACTCTTATGAATAGACAATAAATTAAAATACAACGAACTGCATCATGAGTATATAATAAAAAGTGATTAAATTTTGTTAACCCTTCTTTTGTTTATTTCATTATTTCATTTTTTTTTTCGCTGGTTTACGTTGTAGTCGAAACACACGCGTGCCATTATTTAATATCGTTTGACTTATCGTCGTCTTAGGCTGTTTTCAGTTCACGCGTTTTGTTACAACTGTTCACATATAGTATAGGTTTATGACTACTTAGGCTTAGAGAGAACACCAAAACAAAAGCTGGCAATCAGATGTATGTAAGTAAAACGCAGACAGGCAAGCAGTCAGCTAGTCAGTTTTGTTGATTGACTTAAAGCACTGTGATTCTCAAACTTTTTCTGTTACTACCTCGAAAACTGCTCATAATTAGGTACATTTTCAACAATTTTACTTTAGATCCAACTTATTATATTAAATTATGTGAAATTTAGAATTAGTTGTTATGTTAGTGTACAATTGTACATAAATATGTATGTTCACATTATTGAAATTACAGACAAAAAATTTGCATCTTCACTTTCATATTATATTGGCCCAATTCACCATCCTAATTGTGTCGCTTAACACTATAATACGTGAAGGCAAGATCAAGCGCAATAATTGAATTATCAAACAAATTCATTGTAAATGATTTTATTTCAAACGTTTCTATTTGAAATTGTCTCTCAATATGACATCAAGTTGTATCGTTACAACTAGGCTTGTGAATTAGGCCATTGTATACCTATTAAGCTATATTTACCAACACTTCCAGGTAGAACAACACTTTACAAGACATGAAAACGGCTGGAAAAATTTAGCAGTTTTCGCGATTCACGGGTTAGATTGATACATTTCATATCAAATTTCTTAGCAGCCTTTTAGTAGTTATTTTATGGCCAAATACCTCTACATGTTATTTTCTTATCAACAATATATCGGCTAATTTCCTAGTACGTTTTAAACAAATTATATAAATAAATGCAATGTGGGCTGGCTATGCAAAGTATTTATTATGCAAAGCCGGTGCTTTTATAGCATCAAATGCTGACAATTGTAAATATTTACAACATTTTAGTTACACTGCTCAAAAACAAAACATATTAACAGCATGCTGAAAAATCTAAAAGTCCGTAATTCTAAAAATATGTACTGCCACCAAATTTTTGTTTTCTAATAACATTTTTCTTTAAATTAAATTTTCTCTCGTCTGCAATGATTGCAAACTTTATTTTTTTCATAAAAACATATTTGGAAAAAGAATCATACATATAAACGTTTAGGACTCTCTGATTGGGAGAGCTTTAAAAAGTTACAGCACAATGGAAGTTGAGCGCCACAATGAATAAGTAAGAATGCATTTCGTTTGCATTTTCCAAAGAAAAAATAAAGCAAAACAGCAATTATGCATGCAATATAAGTACACATACATACATACGTAAGAAAGACATTTTTTTCGTTGTTATAAAAATAATTTATACATATTTTGTCTCTTTGTCTCTGTTTGATAATTTTTTATCTTACATATTTGTTATTCGCTTCGTATTCACACTTTATGGGAGTTGTAGCTACAGAATGAACAACGATCACAGAATTATAATCATTTTTTTTTTTTGTATTAAGAAACAACTGACTGTAAAGAAATGAATACAAGCATTAATACAGATTTTTTAGCATATTCCACATATTTTAGCCATTTTTCAAAGGAAAATTTTACAAAAAATGATAGGGTATATGCATGATCAGCCAAGGAAGTATTTAAGCTAATACTACAGGCCATTTTGTGAACAAGTAGTCAAAACTAGTCCAAAATTTACCAAGACACCATTTTGAAAGCTGTTACACCACCAGCCATGGGCTTTTCATCATAACCTTGCGTCCTCCCATACAGCTAAAACAACATGAATTACAAACACCTTGCCAGCTTTCCTTTAGTCTGAAAAACGGCCCTCTAGATTACAAATTCTAGACCGTTTCAGATGTATATATATTTATATATGGTTTGCCATCACAAAAGATACGTCAACGCGATTTCAGGCTTGTGTGAAGGCCAAAGGCAAACATTTCGAACAGGACTATACGTTTTGTATGCAATGGCCAGCTTAAAAAAAATTGGCATCGCTTTAGATATTTTGGACACAGTCATCGACCTGGTTGAAGGATTCTTTTATCTTTGATCGGGTGGAAGAATGTTCTTCTCTATCGCCTCTGAGCCTACGCTTAGTCAAGATAAATGAGCAGTCTGTGTACTTTTGAAAATCAGTTTAACGACATCGAAGAAATTCAATATCTGAGTGCTTTCCGCAAAAATCCATTTTGCTCTGATTTTTACTCATTTCTGATACTAAATTCAGTTTTGAAAAATGTATTTATACGAAAAATGTATATGGCTTTCGGAAATATCTATTTAGTACCAGATTTCTGATACTGTGGCAGAGACAGCTGATTCTCAAAAGGCTTTTAGATATACATAGTTCGTCAGGGATAATACTACGAAATATAAAATAGATTTTAAAAACAATTTTTATTTTTTTTTTTTTGAAGAAATTTTGTAGAAAGTAGATTGAAGAACATCGAGCAGGATTAATCTACAGATTTTGCAAATTTAGAGGAACCTTCAGATATATATTTATTGTTGTGGTAAAAGAAACTATTGTGTTGGACCTGTCAAGAAATAAAATAAGCGAGTTGTTGTTAATCATTAGGCTTTTACAATTCTGCAAAGATGGCAAAATGCATATGTATATGAATGCAAGTTTGTATGTATCTACATTCAAGATTATTGCAAATTATGTTTCATCGAATACATGTACACACATATTTTATATGGTTGTAACAAATTATAATCTTATTGAAAAATATAAGTATGTGTGTATGTAATGCATTATTCCCATGTTTAAATATCAAACTTTAGCTGTTCAATTCTCATGACAATTATGCTGAGCAAAATTCTTCATAATATACAAAATACAGTACATATCACCACGCATTCTTTAATAAGTTTTAATTGATGCTTCTTTCTTAACTAGCACACCATATGTGGCAAAAATTAAAATAAAAGAAAAGAAGTCGCAATTAAAGTCATTAAATGTTGAAAGACAGCGAACTTAAATCATAAATGAGTCATAATTTAAAAATAGATAACCTGCTATTTTGCTGCAATTGATAATAAAAAAATTAGTTTTTACTTTTAAGTGAAGAAGTTTACAAAGAAATAAATCGAAGGATTACACAAACAATTATATAAAAATGAGAAAATAATAACAAACAAAATATAAATATTTGTCAATAATTTTAAATGAAGAAAGGACAACACCCACATTGATTTAATGAAGTATGTATATAAGAAAATTTTTGTTGAATATCTTTTTATATAAAAAAAACACTAAAAAAGATGAGCTGTTTTAAGAAAACCAGTCACGTTTTTATGTCAATTGAAGCAATTAAGGAAAGAAATATGGCGTGCTAATAAAAATGATGTGAAGTAATAAAAGGTTTTTTATAAAAACATACGACAAAACCAGAGTAAAGTTGAAAAGGCCAACTTAATACTCAAAATAGTAAGAAAAAATGCTTAGCACTTCTTCATCATTTTGTAAGTATATTGTAGTGAAATTTATATCTAGTTGAAAGCAATCTATATATGATGCCATGCAACTCTGTTTAATTCATACAAATTTATAATCATTCACCATACTATGTTTTTACATTCACCACTTTACTTTGTAGTGGTAAAAAGGAAGTGAAGAGCATGCGCTTTATTAACACATATTTAGCTTTTGTGTTGTTATAATTAAAATGTTGCAATGAGAAAAGTGATATAGATATCTACATATGTATGAGCATATGTACATATACGTATATTACACATGACATTTTTATTGCACTCCCAGCAAACAAAACAAAATTTATCAGTCAGCCAAAAATCAACTTCGAACACTTGTTTTAACGATTGATTTCAACAATACAATGAACATACATATTAAGAAATATTAACACGGAACTCGATTGTTACTGGAGGAGATATCAACGCTACATTTTGGTGTATTGTTCTGATTTGTAAGGAGCTGCAAATAGCGGAATTCGCAACGCTGTTACTTGCTTGTTCTATCCCTCATTCTTAGACGTTTTTTTTCTGTTTTGGTCGTCTTCTCTTAAATATTTCCTTCTTTTCTACTTTCCATCTATCCCTCTATGTTCGGATTGACACAAAGGGGTCTATTAATGGAGCCCACGAAGTCTGGGCTTGTCTATCTTTTCTTTAAATATTATGCACATTGTTGTTTTAACTAACGTATATTCTTTAAATCTGTGGAAGATTTTATCAAAGCTTTAAGTGGATTTTCGAATTTTGTGATGGGTCGCTTTTCATTTACAAAATTGAAAGTTATTTTGAAAATAGCAATAGAATACGCAATTTATTATTATTATAATTTTTTTCAGTGTTAGATTCAATTGTTTTTTTTTAATATGAGCTATCACTAAATTCATAAAACTAATTAATTACCCCAGTATATGAAATATTTAATAGAAAATAAATTATTTATTATTTATCATAAGCAGGGCAAGACAAAAGAAGCTTTTGGGTTTGATAAAAATGTTTTTTTCCATTAATTTGTTTAAATTTGTTTGAATTCAACTTGGCAACCCTTTTATTAAGGAAATAATTTTTTAGCATTCATTTCACAGAAATCAGAAAACGTTTAAATAAATGTTGCAAAGAAGATGCAGAGTCTATTGGGAATTCATAAATTTTATTTGAAAATCCATCTGTGAAATCTGATTTAACTTACATTAAAGATAATTTCTAGTGTATTTGCGCAAGTATTGTGAAACTAGAAACCATAAAACTCCCTTTACATGAAAGCTCGTCCGTTATTGAACACGTAAAGGACAAAATGTAGGCCATTCAAAATATAGTTTTTTAATACAGCATTTTAATAGAAATTTTGGAATTTAAACGCTGAGTAAAATTAGAAAAAATTTATATTTCAATCAAAATGTAGTAGATGAGTACATTGACACACTATCTCCATGTGCTTTTTAGCTTTTAAGCATGTCCCGCTAACATCGAGTAAAGTAGAACATTTTCAATATATTCCACGTTTTGTGTGATAATCAGAGATTATTTTTATTTCATAATTCAATAAACATGGTGATAAAATGTAATAAAAATTTCTTTTATTAAATATTTTTGAAAATACCGTGCTTTCCTGGCCTTTTTTTTTGCTATATTTTGCTTAAATAGGTCTGTTTTGTTTTGGTATTTTTTATTAGCTTTTTTGCCAAGCCCTGATTATAAGCATAATAGTATGTTCACACTTCTAAAGTTAAATGTGTTTAAGCAACTTTTTAAACACTTTTAAACAACATTTTGTTTTGCTTTGAAAATTAAAATGTTGCGTAAATAAAAAGTGGATAAGAAATAAATTATAAGAATTTGTGGATTTTATTTAAATTGTGTTAACACTCTCATCATAAATATTGAAAATATATTTAAAAAAAATATATTATAGAAAGCATTGCGCTGTGATATAAAATACAATTATTGGAGAAAGAATTAAATTAATTAAATTAAAGCTTTATTGTTGTTAATGACAAAGGAATCAAATATATTCATTTATGAAAAATATTGTGGCAGTTAATGTTCAGTGACTACCCAAAATCAAAATCCGACTGAAAGTATGTCAAGACACTCCACGAATCCTACCTTTATGTGTTTTGAATGTGTTTAAACGCTAAACATGCCTGTTTTGTGTTTTCAAACGAAACAAATGTAAGGAAAACCACGAAAGATTAACTTGTTTTACTATCAAAACACAAAACAATAGTGTAAATTATTATTGGGGTTTAATAAAATCAAACAAAATGATAACAGACTATAAAACCTTTACAAACGAATGATTGTTAATAAAATGTGCATAAAATTTTCTGTGCAGCCTAATCTAGGGCAATAATTAAAATAATAATGTTAAAATGCAAATTGATATGAATGTACACATTTGCATTTTCTTGCATAAATGTTCTGGCAGATACATTGTTAAAATATAATATTTTTGATAAAGGCACTTCAGGTTTGCAGGAATAGGCGTTGGATCCAGAGATAAATAAATAATAAATAAAGTAGCGATTTGATTTGAATTTCGTAAAGTAAAAGAATATGCGTAGATAAACTAAGCAATACTGATATCATCCGTTTTAACAATTACAAGCAAAATTATTTTATTTGCCGATTACTTAATATTAAAGTTCATAAACATGTACATATGTACATACATAGTTTGAATTTTGTTTCATTCACTGGAACTACGCGTTTGAATAAGGAAGCCTAGGCCTGGCTGCCCTGTGTTGTTGGCTTGGTTTGATATTTCATACAATATATATACAGATATAGTTGCATATAGCTCATTAGCTACATAATAAATAATTAAAAATTGTTTGCTGGCTGTTGCTATTCTTTTTCACAACTTAATAATTCAAGGATATTGAAGCAACACAACATAAACACTTTTAAATACAATACACAATAAACTTTGCACTCCCAGCAGGATGAAAAAAATAACTCTTTTACTAATCACAGCAGAAAATTCAAAAATAAGATCCTTATGTATGCAGTAGACAGTATGACGCGCGATATGGTTTTGTGTTTTGGTTGTGAAAGACAGGGAAGTAAATATTTTTAAGGATAAAATTAATGGCACCTACTTTTAGGTTATTATTTTTGATGTTTTTTGTTTTGCATCGGGGAAAAAGTTAGTGGACTTTTGTCAAAATAAATATATGTAAAGGGTAATTTTTTTAGCCACTTTGTTTTCACCAACACTGTTTTCGTGAAACATGTTACTGCTATAATTAAACCACTATACAAAAGCAACGCTAGCAGATTAAAATAAATTGTAAATGAGCGAATCATAAGCAAATAATTTATTTGTTAATTTGACGAATTTCGTTATTGAGACTGCGTTTACACTAAGCAATTAATACAGTATTTTCCTCCTATTACCTCAGTTCCTTCAAAACGATTTTCGGTTTTACATTTTAATCGAAATAATATGTTTTTGGTGCAGGTGAAGATCGAAAAATCGTGTTCAGAGATGAAGCACACACACAAGCAAAATTGCAGCCAGAAGCATTACACGAAGACATTATGAGCCAGTGACATTTTTTCAAAGAAATCGGGCACGAACGTTGCAGTGAATGATGTGCATTATCATGCAATGATTGCAATTTTTGTGCAAAATGCAAGATAGTGTTATATGTCGGACAGTACGTGAAACAATGGCCAAATTGAGAGACGAGCTCGGTGAACATATTATTTCATATTTTGGACCGTCATGTGGCCACTTGGATCACGCGATTTAACATATTTAAACTATTTTCTATGGGGCTAGGTCAATTTCGACAATCCTTGACGACTGGAAACAAATATTGAACAATTTATCCATGACATACCGGTCCTTATGTTGCAGAGTATATGCCGAAAACGAATCCTACTTATGAACTCAATTGAGGCAGTCAACATTTACATGAAATTATCTTTGAGTTGTATAGAACGTTCTATGCGCTCAAATAAAAATTTCATACATATCTATGAATTTTATGTTTTTTTTAATCCGAAACGTCTTAAAAATCACCCATTGAATAATTTTTCGCCGTCAAAACATAATTTAATTTTATGTGTTTTGGACATGAACGATGCCATTGTTTGTTGTTTTGTTCATTGTTATCCACTTTTACATGGACTTTAAATTTGTTGTTCTAGATTCTTGAATGACATTTACACACATCATATGTTGATACAATTTGATTGTAATAACTAAAAAAACTATTGTATAGAATGGAATCGTGTAATATGCGACCTAATATTAGTACAAGCATAGAGAATATGCATACACATACATACATACATATATGACTTGATTCAGTAATCCAAAATCTGTAAAACTATTTTTAATGACAAGAACTTGTGCTATAAAGAAATGCTTCTGTTTTGAACGAATATACATACAGATCATTCAATAAATAATTGTGATTTTTTAATGTGCATTGCTTAAACTATTAGTTAAATTGATGCATACATACAAAAACACAACAAATATGAAGAATTCCGTAATGAAAAGTAAGATATCTGACTCTAAAATGGGGTATGATGCTTCCTGCTATCGTTCTTACTTTCCAAAAAGTATATACACTTTTCTAAAAGAGTTTTCCCTTTGGGGAGAAGTTCCGCGAGAATATTTAGAATTAGGCCGATTATATCATAACATAACATAACACATGTCAAAAGTTGATTATGTAAGCTTTAACCTGTACTAACATTTTAGGGTTCCATACTCGAGCACTAGGTAGTAGTTCGTTTGTCGTTGTACCATATCACTATAACAACAAATAGTTAAAGAACTAAGCTAACTTAACCAATGGGTTTTAGAAAAATTCCTTTTTAATTTAAAATCAAATCAATAAATAAAACAATTACAATACTATATTATCTTTTCCTCGATTTATGTAAAAGTGTAGGAATGTAAGCGTCCATATATGTATATGTACATTGCACAAATTACTGAACCCGACTTTCAATAATTATTCCTTTAATTGTAGATATTGTGGTCGCATACATTATCAGCGGTATTCTGTTAAATAAATTGGTTCACAAACTTAAAATGTTTGATGAATACAACTGTACATCTTCATTACATATCATAAAGCTCTAAAATTACTACCAGATTCAGTGGATATCTCATTTTTTTTTTTTTTAATTTTGTATCGAACGAGTTCGTATGAATGTCTGATTGTTATTATATTTTGACTAAAAGTAGCCAAGATCAAAAATGCATACATACATTCACATCTGAACGTTGCAAAAATTACATACTTTTATTATAAACAACCAAAGTCGGCAACTCTGTGTCTACCACTTTTTTACAATAAGTTAACCTTTGGTCAACAGTACGAAAAAATGTTTCAAACTTAAAAACACAAAGATGCAAAACACACTGAGGTTCATTAATTGTTTACTCGATGAAATAAGCAAATATTTAGTACATTTTTTTTTTTTTTCATAATATTTAAAAGTCAAATTTTTAAATTTTACAACAAAACTTTTTTTTCGATTTCACCAAATAAAATATTTTTAAGTAAAATCTTTACTTTTAAATAAAGTTTATTTTAATTCAATGTATTTCATTCAAATGTAATTTTAAATCAGTTATGTATGCACATACTTAAATATTTACAGAAATTTTTATTAAACATGAATTTTTCCCACATACATACATACGTTATTTCCTACTTTATAAATGTACCCCACTTTTTTTTAAGGAAATCCGATTAATTGTTGCTTTTATTTAACAAATAAGTTAATTCAACCAGTCAGTGATTTGTAAATAAAGTAATCATGTAAAATCGCAATTTATTTGATTGCCTGTGAAAAGTAAAACGTTTTTTTTTCATTTTAGTTTTATTTTTGTGCTCCAACAATTGTCTAGTTAATTGTCGTCTACGTTTTGTTTCGATGCGGTTAAAATACACCAATCTTTAAGTAAATTAACTTGTGATTTAAATGTATGTAAGTTTTAAACAAACGCAAATGGCAAAACTAAATGCAATATTATTATTTTGTTTGTGATTGTTTCTTCTCGTTATTTAATGAATATTTCTTTTCTTTATTTAAATTGCAAAAAAGAGGAAAGAAAAATTAATAACTCTATTTTACTACTCAAAAAACTTTGAAGAAAGTGAATTTGTTTTTTTGCTAGAAATAATTTCAAATATTTTTCAATTGGCATATAACATTTATAGACATACTATTTCAGATTTAACTGGTTTTTATTTTTGAAAGTTTAAGAGGAGTTAAATTGTATCATAAAAAGTTCATACAAAACAGGTTTAAAAATAAAACATATTTTAATGTTGATAAACAAAGATTAGTTAACTAACATTTTAATTTTTATAGGAGGTGGGTATGTACATACATACATACATATGCACTTAGTAAAACTAACAAAATTTAGGTACTTCATTAAAAACACAAGTAATTATTAAACTTTATACATATGTACTTAGTTCTCATTGTTATTTTTTTTTTTTTATTTTATTATTTTTAGCCCTTTCATATTTCATTTGTTATATGCTAAAGAAAACATCATGATAAAAAAAATAATTATCTAGCGCAGGGTTTTATTGTAGAAGAAAAAGCTTTGACACAGATAAAACCATAAACTAATATATAATTTATTATTTAAATAATAACAGGCTATTTTATTAAGTTCAGTTTTTATTTTCTTACTTTTTTCCTTCAATCAAGAGTAATTAGCGACTGTAGAATTCCATTTAATTGTATACCCACACTTTGCTTTTAACAAATCGGTTTTAGTATTTTGCAAGTGCTAAATTTGGAGCACCATTGCAATAATTTACGAGTACCTTTACTTCTAAATTAAAATATTGTTCTTTAAAAATCGTACTTTTGGTTATCTATGGGTAATGCGAGCATACCCTTATTCGAATTGTCGTCGTCGACACCAAAACTGATGCGTATTTACTGGTATTTGGAAACAAATTAATTACTTTCTTATAGATATTTGTTATGTTTATTATCCAAGGGAAATAATAAACCCTTTCAAAATCACTAGATTATTGTCGAAACAGTTGAACAAATGCATATTTTTGATGTCGATGACGACAATTGGAATAAGGGGAATATGTTCAATACTAATTAGTTTAAAGACACAAAATTTGAGCTCTCTTATTATGGTATGAAAGTGTTCACTATTTGTGCGTCCAATCATTGAGATTGTAGTTTTATTTCCTCTTTTTTTAAAAAATTATGGTATATCTGTGTAGAATTTTTCCCCTACAACAATATCACTGTTAAAAAACAACGGAAAATCTTTGTATGGCGGAACCCATCAGTCAATCGAAATACAAGGCAAATGATATTATGCTAAAGAGCTAGCTTCTAATAAATTCGCCTTGGCTGCAGCGTTAAAGGGATAGCTGTTATATAGTTAATATTGATTTAATGACTTGTCATTGATATCGTAGTTCAAACTATAGTTCAAATACTGCGAGAACAATATGATTTTTAATTACTGTAGGTAAAGGGGCACCTTGTAATGAATTTGCCTTTAAACTTATGTTGAACGGTGCGTTAATGACAGTTTGTGAACAAGGCAAATTCAGTACAAGGTATGGGTATGCATGCCTACAAAATTAAAAGAACAACAGGGAACAGGGCGAATTCAAATGCAAGTTGCCAAATTAGCCATTGTAAAATTGTGAACAAAATTTGACCATTTGTGTAGAGCTGATGATAGATACGCCCGAATTCGCCGATGCATCCACCT
>BGZK01004507.1:0-13171 GCA_005406025.1 Eumeta japonica | reverse complement strand
AGAAAATAGAAATCGCCACAGCAATGCTGAATAATTTGTTTTTGTATAAAAAAATTCTAAGAGATGTTATTTTAGGTTGTGAATTCTGTAAAATCAAAACCACAAAAAATATTTCATACAAATCAATATATTAAAATTTAAAATGAATTATTAGCGATCGAATAAAATAATGTTAAGTGATCGTCTAAAATTTGTGTGTAGAATTTGTATGAGTTTCATCGTTTGTTTTTTTTTTTTTTGTTTTGAAAAATTACAAATCCAAATAATTTTCCAAAAAATTAAAAGTTACAAAACAAAAATATTTGAACATAAAATCGTCAAACATATTTAGATCAGCTTTCATTTTGGAAATGAAGAAGATGGATGATTGGGCTTTCGTTGGAAAAATAAAAGTCGCAAACAATATTTCATACAAATTAATATACTAAAACCTAAAATAAAATATTTAAAAATCGCCAAAAATAAAAATTGTAAAATAAAAATCGGCAAACATTTTCCTTTGTTGAAAACGATTAGGATAAAAACACACTGACAAAATTCGTGATTATTTTCCTGCATTTTAGTTTTAAATAAAAAAACAATGTTGATAAAATTTTTATACAAAAAAATTGCTTAAAATTTTTAGAAAGGTTTTAGTTAAGTTTTAATTTTTTTTTTATAATATTTTAGGCTTTGGCTTTGAAAAACAAAACATTGTGCTTTCCAAATAAAATATTCATAAACGATTAAAATAATTAAAATATTTTGTAAAACTGGTCTTACCATACAAAATTATTTTAATTAATTAAAATTAAACTTACTTAAAAAAACAAAACTTTTAAAAAAACGTTTGTTGATGTTTTAATAAAAAAAAATCTATTAAAATTTGTATGGAAAATTTTTAATAAAATTTTATTATTTTTTTTTTTGATGATGATTGAAGCTCGCCATTTTTTCTATAACAGTTTAAATTGTTGATTCGAAAAAAAAAAACAAATCAAAATCGCCATAAAATAGGCATTTCTTAACACATGTTAAATTAATAAAATTTAAAATTAAAAAATTACATAAAAAACTAAAATTCGGCAAAAAATTTTTGCCTGATTTTTTATATGAAGAATCGTCTAAAATTTGTAGGCGAATTTGTTTTTTTTCTACAGCATTTGTATTATTATTATAAATTTGAATAATTTGATGTGAAAAATGAGAAATCGCGGAGAAAAAGAGTAATGCAAAGTTTGTAAAATTTTTTATTGATTTTTTTTTATTTTAATGCAAACTAAAACTTAAAAATTTCTAATTAACAAAATGAAAACAAAGAGCGCTTAAAGTAATTGTTGGTAAAGTTGTTTATTTTAATGACTTAGGTGTATATTTAAAAAAAATATATATGTAAAATAACTGCCTCTTTCACTATTTCGAACATTTTTGTTCGTTCGCATAAACACATTTGAAGCAACAACAAAATTTTGCAATTTGTTTTTGTATTAAATGTTTTGTGAACGAACAAAAATGTTTGAAATAGTGCAAGAGGTGGTAATTTCGTAAAATTTTGTGTGAAATATATTTCAAATTTATTTTAATTTTTTAAATATGCCCATCAGTTTTAAATCTGCTTTAATAGTGGTGATACATCATTGAGCCACTCGTCCTACCCTTTATTATAGCAGATAATTGCACTAAATTGCAATAAATATTCGGCATATGAGTTTCATTGAACATCTACTCCTGACTTAATAATAAAATTGTTGAATTTCTTTAAAAAACATCGTTAGATTCGTCAAAATCGCTCACTACTTGTTGAAATTGATTAAAACTGAAGTTTTATACTTCGGCTATAGATATTTATGCAGACAATTGATGAAACTAAAATTCGTTCTGCCATCGCTTTAAAATTCCCTCATTCATACGAAATATGACAAAACGTCAAGCTTGAATTATGTTTATATATAATCCCTGAAATAAGTTCTGAAAAAGTTCGAATTAAATTATTAATCACTACGCCTTAAACTCAGACAAATGGGCATATTTATGAAAAGTTTAATGAATTTGAAATATGTATATATGTAAAATATTTCACACAAAATTTTACTAAAATTGGTTTCAAATACATTTTTTATGAATATTTTTTAGTAAATGCAGATCATCATTTTTCAAAGCTGGCCTAAAAAAAAGAAATATTAGCACAAAAGTTATAAAAAAGTTAATTTCATGCTGGTCTTTTAAGAAATATTGAAAGAAATAATATTAGAAAAACTGCTTTATCGATTTTTGCTTAACAATTTCGTATTTTGTTTATGAAACATGAAAAAATTTAGTAAAAAGCAACATTGAATTGTTTATTAATTAAAGAGTTTTGTCTACCACAATGTATTTAATGAATTTTTCAGAACTTTTTCAATAATTTTAAGTATTTTTGTCTACAATTATACAATTCAAAGCCACAAAATAAATTTATTTTATTACAAAAAAAAAAAAATAAAAAATAAACAAGTGCTTTAATGTTAATAATTTTATAAGCATAAATAAGTACATACATTATTACTTACTTACATACATGTACATAAATAAATCTTCTTAACAATTAGTGCCTTAAATCAATTAAAAGCGGAAAGAAACAAATTTCCTTAAACAAAATCATTTTGTTTAATCTAAACATTTTATTTAAACGATTAATTATAATTGTATACAAACATGCATACATATGTAAGTTGTATGTATGTGTTTGTGTATTAGGGGATAACTTTTTGCGAATATTAAATTCTTTATATCATAATAGCCTTATAGATCATGTAAAAAAATATTCAAAAAATTAGTATTCGTTTTTCGCGATTGTTAAAAAGGCTTTCGCAACAAACGCCATGAAAGTTTTGAATTTCAATTTTTTTCATGAGTGGTAAAAATTTAACATTTAATGACAAAATTTTAATTATTAATTTTATGAATGTAATCGGATCGTATCATCATCATCATCATCACACCGAAGAAGAGTGTACAAAAGTCTAAACAATAAATGTACCAAATACATGCATACATACATATGTATGTAAATGTGTATGAAAATGAATATGAAAAAAAAACATTTTTTTTGAGGAGGTTTAAAATTGCATTTTGTATTATCAATACTAAATTGCTCATCGCGTGGTAGAATGAAGAATTTTGTATAAAAAAAGTTACAACCTTAATGTGCATACCTGTGTATAGCATTACATTCATGCTATAGATTTACATGTACCTACATACATACATGCATGTAATTTTTTATCATTATCTTAATTATTAAAAGAATTTGTATGTGTTGTTGGTTTTGTTTGTTTTTTTATTTTACTTTATATTCTATTAAATTAATTTTAAATAAAATTTACACACCCTAAAGTTATTATTATTTTATTAAAATTGTTTTTATGTTATCAACTAAATTTAAAAATAATATTTAACAGATGTTATCTTCCAATTCCCATTACAATTATTTTCAAGTTGTTTAAGCAACAAATCATTTGTTTATTTTTACATTTTCATTTTTA
Source organism: Eumeta japonica (assembly GCA_005406025.1). Taxonomy (NCBI): domain Eukaryota; kingdom Metazoa; phylum Arthropoda; class Insecta; order Lepidoptera; family Psychidae; genus Eumeta; species Eumeta japonica. Next base: position 9,668 of record BGZK01004507.1, on the reverse strand, counting down.
ATAATAATAATAATAATAACTGGGATTTAGTTCTCTTGCTTTGTTTTTATTTGTAAATGAATTTATATTATTATTTTTATATAGTATTTTAATGCAATTAATATGTACATTATATATCCTTATAAGTTTTATTGTATATAAATTTAAATACATACGTAAAATGTTTAAGACTTTAATAAATAAAGAAAATATATATAAAATAAAAATTTATCTAACTTTTTGTCGGCCTTCTAGAAAAAATACGAAAAACGGTTGTACTCATAAAGATATTAAATTTTTATTAAGCTTTTATTTGATAAATTACAATGCATTATTTGTCAAATAAGCGTTTAATAAACATGATGTATGTTTTATATAAATGCAGTCGAAAATGTTTAAACATTTTTTTATTCATCCATACAAGCGACCAGCAAGAAAGAACAAATAAATGCTTCTTTTATACCGCCGTTTCACAGATTCTGTTCGAATTACTGTCAATTCCGTATTTGCTTCTCCGTTCGGAATCGCTTTTGGTGCTTTAAATTTCAATTGCTTTCACATCAAAGCCAAATAACTGCTAAATTTTTTTTTTGATATGATAAAAGTTATTTTTAAATAGTTTAAAATAATTGCAAAATAAAGGGCTAGTGATTATTAAAATATATTATGTTTGAAGTAAAATAAAGACAACCATATAATTATTTATTGATAGAATGTACATTTTGTTATGTATTTGCCCTTTAAGGTGCATAAAATTCCCATTCCATTCATCAAAACATAAATAGTTTCATTCGGAAAAAGTATTCGTTATTAATTTTCTAAAGCACCAAAATACGCAATGAAATCCATGTGCGAACAGAATTGTGCTCTGTGACAGCTGATACAATATTGTTTTTATTATTTGGCAAACAAAATTTTTAATTATATCAATCTAAAATTTAATGCTTAAATACATAATACATGCATATTAAAAAATCACAGCTAAGAAACAAAACTGACTTTACTTGAAAACTTACTCAAGTTTCTATTTCCCAGGAATTTAAAATTTGTAGTAACTTTTTCCCTTAGAGCAAATATTTATTGAACTCATAATTATAATTTACATACACGTGTTATCATTAGGCCCCATGTGTATGTTTTTTTCTTTATATTTTAGAATTAAAGTATGTAATCGTTTCGTTACTTTCCTTCCAAGGTCGAATATCCAGTTTATTTACTGCTACTAAGGGAAAATTGATTCTTAATAAAAGTTGCTAAACTGGGGTTAAATTTGAATGACACTTTAAAATATGCACAAAACGGAGCTAAACTTTAAACAATTAAACACTCAGAAAATATTAAAGATTATAATTACTTTTACTTTTTTATTTTACAAAGCCAAAATCAATTCGAAAAAAAACTATTGCAATCGCAAACGTCCACACACACACACGAACACAAGCCAAACAAGAAGAGTAACTGACAGATCGACAATAATTTTTAGATTGACCCACTTTAACGTTTCAGAAAGTTTAGCCTTTCTTGCAACTACACACATATTTATTTAAATAAAAAAGTAATATTGGTTCAAACAAGATTTCTGTCTTAAAATTTCATTTATTTTTTTTTTTTTATTATTATTTTATTTACATTTTTGTTAAAATATATTGCACCATTTCGCTAACAATTTAAAAAAGAAACTGGATTCATATTAAAAATCGCTGTAGAGTTAATGCGAAAGCAAATAAATAAATAAAAAAAAAGGTGAAACCACTTTATTGACACAGCGCATTATGAAAAGAAATGTCTCCCCTTTTTTGTAACAGACCACAAACTGTACCACGGAAGTCACGTAACGATCGATCCTGTAATTGCTGATCGAAAACCTGTTCATGAAAAATAATACATTTTTTTAATTTAACATAAGCTTAATTGGAGTAAGACAAAACTACGTACTCCATTGTAAATGATGGTGGGTACAAAACTAATGCTGTATGAGCGAGTAATACGTTCAGCTTCCAGTTGCAACAGAGTGCCCAATTCGGTGTTCATGCATGTGTCAATGTCACTTGACAAGCCAGAAGATTCGGCGCACTGAAAGGAAACAACAAAATTTGTATAATTTCTACATCTAAATTAATTAGGGTAGCAATAACTTTTTATCCTCCCGTAATTGGTAAATAATTTTACCAGTTCTACTCATGGCAAGGCGCTAATCGATATAATTACATACTAACTTTTAATTCAATTTTTTTGCAAAATAAAACAAAAATTTTTTGCATATTTTCCAAAAGCAAAGGGTATAGCTCATGTTAATTTTTGAGGAAAAAAATTTTTTTCGTCCAATCCGATTAAGAAACTTTTGAATTAAAGTTCATACGTTTGTCTATTGTACTCAAAGGAATCAAGTCGATATTTTGAAAACTAAACAAGTTATGGCGAAAAAGGTAGCCAGTTTCAGTAAAAAGTGGCCGGAAGGAGGCAGTAACAGAATTAGTCACTATTCTGGCCATAACTTGCTTAGTTTTCAAAATATCGACGTGATTTCTTTTGCATTAAATCGATACGATTATTAACTTTGATTCAAAATTATTTTTTAGCAAAAATAAAACAAAAATTTTTCATATTTTCCAAAAAGCAAAGGGTATAGCTCATGTTAATTTTTGAGGAAAAAATTTTTTCGTCAATCGATTAGGAAACTTTTGAATTAAAGTTCATACGTTTGTCTATTGTACTCAAAGGAATCAAGTCGATATTTTGAAAACTAAACAAGTTATGGCGAAAAGGTAGCCAGTTTCACTCAAAAAGTGGCCGGAAGGGCGTAAAATATCGACGTGATTTCTTTTGTATATTGATAATCACTACAAATTTTGAAATACATAAGCAAGGCCTAACAAATAACAAAGAGACTTGAATTCGTTTATGTTCAAATACTTACATATTGAACGTTGGATTTATCAGGTATTGTCATCTGGCACACAGCAAATTTAACTTGTGTTGACTGATCTTTTGTTTGTTGTAAAACTTACAGGATTGTTATTGCCCAGACACTCACCTGGGCCATGTTGACAATAGAATTGAGCGCCATTATTTTAGACTGCAAAATTGACGAAGAAATGTTTAACATGCAAATTAAAACATAATTTAAAGAAACGTATGTATGTATGTGCATCAGCATGTGTTTTAATACATCATAAATATACAGAAAACATCTTTTCTACACATTTAAATGCACGATATTTATATTAATAATTCTTTGAATGCTTTTCAATTTATTATTTGATAATTAACGGGATATTTCATTTAGTTCGGATTTACTTTCTTAAAGGGCCGTATACGACAGCGGCATGCACGCAATCACGTGCTGGTACCAACATTTTGATAATGTGTGTGCATTTGGTGCGATTGTAGACTTTGCTGCAAGGCAAAACTTGCTTTCAAAAATATTAAACAATTATAAAGTTCGTTTGAGTTGCCTTGTACGGCCATTGCTTTTTGCGTAAGCATAGCAAATGTTTATGTATGTAAAACATTTTGCTTGATGCAAATATCTTGCTAAAGTGCAAGCACAGAAAACTTAAATTTTCTTTTGCAGAACAACAGTTTTTTAGCACTACATTTATTATTTGCTTTTGCAAATTTGATTTTAGCACACGAAACTGTTCTCTTGTATCGCTATATCGTTATTAGTTGCAGTTTCCAACCTAAACTCTCAACGGCACTTGCAGTATAAAATTTACTAAACACTGAATACTGCTAATATGTATATTTCATAAGCGCTATATGAGTTTTTATTATTAACTTTTTTTAATTTTAATTTCAACTACAAAATTTAATTATTTTTAACCATGCAACGCAACTAACTACACAATTCTACACTATAGAATTATTAAGTTCTTTTTTTCCTTCTCATCTTTTCTTTTTCAGAGATAGAGAGTATGTGAGAGAGAACTCTATTAAAAAGATATGTATGTATTATGTTAAACCCCAGCTTACCTGCGATTTACCAAATGGCACCAATGTTATGTCAATAAAATCCTTTAATTCATCGAAATTCGGACCCAGTTGACGGGCCATAAAGCGAACGCTATCCGGACACAGTGATTCATATAAAACTAAAACTTTTAACTTAATAATTTTTTGTTAGATGAAAACAAAAATAAAAAGAGAAACTTAAGTTATTGCATCAACAAATTAAATAAATAAAATAGTTTTCTTACCTTTTCATCGGGTAGTAGTTGTTGGCCACTGCTTATGGCAATTGCAAACATGGCCAAAATTATTGGCAGAGAACAAATCGTTTTCTTAAGCATTTTATTTTGCTGCACTAAAAGTTCTTTTTTTTTTTGTTTTTGTTTAGACAAACCGGTAATAGTGAAAAATGTCTGAATTATTTACTATAAGAATGTTAATGTTATTTTTGCCGCTGTTGACTTTTTTTTCTCAATGTACTTTGTTGTTAAGAGTGTGTAGAAATCAGGTTAGAGCGTTGAATTAAACTTATTTCTTAATAATTTAATTTCTGGTTTGGTTTGTTATTGATGAAGAAAGGAAAGATATTTAATTATAAGCACGTCTTTGCGTGAGTTTCCGTGAGCGAGTGATTTACTTATTTATACAGCTTAACCATTTAGCCCACTGAATATAAAAAATTAAAAAAAGCTTTACTCGCCTTCAACCAAGCCAACGACAACAAGAACAACAATAATCCATCTCTTATGGCCAGATAACTAAATGTTAAATAAATATTAAATATGTATGTATGTATGTATGCATTGTGTGAGACACAAAATTTTGAGCTGATTGTGGTGTAAACACGAACGTTACGTTTTTGAGAGCTTAATTGCTGGCTGGTTGGTTGTTGTTACATTTGACTTGAATGCCGCACAATATGTGCATAAAGCAAGAATACGTTCATGGGCCCAATTCAGACGATAGCAAAAGAAGAATGTAGAGAGAACGTGTTTGTGGACCTCAGAAGTGATGGAGAAGTGAAGAAAGAGTGTAGCCAAAGCCTGATTTATTCACTATTCAGACCAGCAAAATATATTTATCTTATTTTCATCTTGGCATTGTCTGAATTGGGTAACACACACATACACACACACACACATACATATGTATATGAATGCTAATAAAGAATAAAATTAATATTTGTTATCAAATGTTATCAAAATATAAAAAGAAGGATAAGTAATTAAGATGTTTTAATTTTTAAAGCTTTTGTCCCTGAGTTCGTTCACGTGAAGGTCAGTGTAATATTAAGAAATATTATCACACATATATAGGCATATGAACATACATATGACATAAATCAAAATTTTAGTTTTCAGAAATAGAATCGGTAGCATTTTCTACTACAATAAAAATATTTAAAAAGATTTTGATCAATTTAGTAGGAAATGCACATTAATTATGATCTACCAAGTTATTGTTTTTTTAATTTTATTTTATACTAGATAATACACAATTTGTAGTTGGTGTAACTTCTGATGATTATTCCGCTTTATTATGGATGTTGGAATTGTTGCCACATCTGCATCAAACATCAAAAACTTTACACTTTCTTATTAGTTTTGAGAGCAATATATTGATTTTTCAGGAGCTTAATCATTTTCTTAGGCGATATAGGCATATAACAAATCTTAATAAAGCAAACTATTGGGTTTTTTCTCAAAAACTAGTTTTTGAACATCAGTGCTTCATATCGAGTTCATGTGGCACCGATGTCGGCGTCTGCAATAAGGCGGATTATTTGAACTCTTTACGGAGTTATTTTAAGCTACACATATCGTTACAAGTCTAATTGAAACAAACTCTAAAGAGATTTATTTTATCAAGAGTGTCCCAATGCGGATTAAGGCTGCTTATCACTTAGCAGTGAGACCTACTGCCTTTATATGTATTCTCTGACATGCATAAGTAAATGTAAATCACTATTGAATTACAACTTTATACCAAATAAAATATAAATAAAGACATAATTAATTTTTGGTAACAGTTAACAACAACAAAACGCATTAAACTTTTACAAGTGTGTTGTGTGTTGTTTTAGCATAAAACCTCAAAAATTAATATTTTGAATTGAGTCACTTTTCAACCAATTGAGCGATGTGAATTGAATCGTATAATAAGTAGCAGCTTTTGTGCCCCAGCTAAGGTCAAAAATTTTACATTTCTTGTCTTCTTTGACAGATATTAATCATAGACAATGATTTAGAAATGAACTTGAACCCGACAAAGACATTAAAAAAGTTTATGATATAATAAATAAACAATGAAAACACTGTTATACGCAACATATTTGTATACGATGTTTGTTTAATGTAACGTTTTATGGTTTAGGGTACAATAAGTCCACACAATCCCCTTATTACGGATGGCGACGTTGCTGTCACATCTGCTAGACATCAAAAACTATGCACTTTCTTAATAGTTTTGACAGCAATATATTGGTTTTTCAAGAGCCTATTAATTTTCTTTGGCTATAAACATAACAAGTCTTTATTAAGTAAAACTTTGGGTTTTTTCAAAAACTAGTTTTTGTGCATCACTTTTATGTGTCGACTTCATGTGACAACGATGTCGACTTCTGCAATAAGGGGAATATGTATGCATGTGTTTGAATTAGGGTGCAGCGTAGAGTAAATCGATGGCCATAGAAAAATCAAAAGTTAAGCCAGTTGCCGCCTAGATTCAAAAAATTAGTTGAAAACAATTTAAAATTTTTTGTTTCTTATGTGCATATATATAGTTTTACGTTGTAGTTCGACTATCAAATTTTGCATAGCCTTGTTTGGGCATCTCCAAGAGCTACATTTTTGCCAAAGAAAAACAACTTAGCTGGGGTACAGCTAGCTGTTTCAAATCCGCAGCAGTATTCGAACCCAGGAACTTAGATTTACTGTAACGACACCCAAGCCTCTGAGAGACATATACGACACACCAAGCTACACAGACACCGATTAAAATAGAGACCTTTGTAGTTGTAAAGAAATCTTTTTTATTTTTTTTTCTTATGTACATAACTGTATTTATTATTCACACATATTTACAAAAATTTTGTCCTAAAACACTTGTTAATTTAGAATTTTTTGTTATATTAAAATCACTAAACTGTTTTGTCACTAAAAACAAAACAAAAATTTTATTAAAGTTGGCTAAAGCTGCTGCAGCGGTAGCCGATGCACTTACTTATGAATGCATTTTTGTTATTTCTTGATAAATTATTAAAATTGTTACTTAAATTTGTTTCAGTCTATGCTACAGAACATTTAGCTTCCTTGAATGTAATATACGTATGTATATACATATGTTAACTACATCAGGAGTCTCCATGCCGAATTACTATTTTGTTTTGCTTATAATTTTGTTATATAAAACGTTCTGGAGATATACAAAATCAACTTAATGCTGTTTTAGTTTCCTCATAACAACGTCCACTTAATGTGCACATATTCATATGTATATCTACTATAATTCGGTATTAACATCTACATATGTATATACATATCTACGTCTTTTCATGAGAGCGTACTAAATAATAAACATATTTCCTCATGTTAGGTTAAATACATTGTAAGACATGCAAACAGGTGCAGATTAATCCAGCTTTTAATCTCAAGAGAGGAAGAGCTTATGAAATTATTTTCCCTCCCCTACAACCGTGTCCGATATTATTTAAAAATGAATGGACCATTTGAAGACCGAAGCAAACAAATGTGCATATGGCCATACATTCCCATGTTTACTTCCCATACAACTTTTGTTTGTACATATGTACGTACTACTATTACCACATTTTAATAAAGACATGCACACATTCATACATTTATATGTTTTTTTTTATACAAATTATTTGTATTTTAAGCCGGTTTAATAGTCAATAGCATTTTATTTCAAAAGACTTTCTTTGTTTTATCTGTGACTTTCAAATAAAAGTAAACACTCGCGCAATTGAATTGCGTGTGTATTATTGAAATATATCGTTAATTTTTAATGGCCTTTGCAAACGCATACAACATTTTCAAGATTTATTTCTGTTTCACAAGTTTTTAGTTTGTTTACATACTGTCAAAGTCACCTCAAAATTGCAATTTTGTTTATTTTTAAACAAATTATTAATTTAATTATTGTTGTATAGCTAGATATGTATGAATAAAGCTTTTTATTCAAAAAATCAATATTAAAATAAAAACAGTGAAACACTTTTACCTTTATTAACCCAATAAAAAGGTCAATTGTGAATGATTCACTTCCGGTAAAGGGAAAAGCAGTGCTGTATAAAATAAACACAATTCACAATAACATTTTTCCATCATACAGCGTTTTTTTTTTAATTATTTCAGTTTTTTAAGAATACATACATATTATCATATTTAAGAGCAAAAAATTTTAATTCTTTGAGTATGTACGTAGATATGTTACAATATTTATGTGATAAAATGGTATTGACTATTATTTTTTCTTTGGTTTATTTTGTACTTTTTCTTTGCACATTTACTCTGTAGCACATTAACAAATGGCAATGTATAAAGCCTAGTAAGTATCGAATAAAATTAGTAGGTAAAAACTGTTTACCAAATTTCAGCATTATATCAAAATAGAAAAAATTCAACGATTTCTATTATATTGTATGAAACCGATTACACACTCTAGCAATTTATAAAAACGCTTATAATGCATGTGCTCATTTAAGAATTAGCAGCACTATTCATATCAGAGAAAAAACTAACAGCTGGTCAAATAAAAATATTATTATCAAAAAGAAAAGGGCGTCGAAATTATCAGAGTTATTTATTTTTTATTTAAAAGTATTAATTCATTTTATTTCTCAGAGTTTATTAAAAACAAACAATATGAAGAAAAAGGTAATGTTCTGGAAAAACAATATGCTGGGCTTATCTAAAATTCCATATTGTCCGTCTTTCATTTCAAGGTATTGCTAATGGGCAAAAGTGGATCTGGTAAGACCAGTATGCGCTCAATAATATTTGCCAATTACATTGCTAGAGATACAACACGCTTGGGTGCCACAAGTAAGTTTTGCCATGCCTTTACGTATTATTTTAGTAAATGATAAATTTTGTTGTCTGATTACCAGTTGACGTGGAACACTCGCATGTTAGATTTTGGGCAATTTGGTGTTAAACTTGTGGGATTGTGGCGGTCAGGAAGGTTTTATGCAACAATATTTTGCCTGCAACGTGACAACATTTTTTCGAAATGTTGAGGTGTTAATATATGTCTTTGATGTAGAAAGTCGTGAACTGGAGAGAGATGTCCACTATTATCAGTCCTGTTTAGAGGCGTTGCTGCAGGTATGAGCAAATGCACAATTAAAATATTGGAAATTGTTTTCATTTTGTAAACGTACCATTTCTTTTTTTAATGTTAGAACTCTCCCGACGCCAAGATTTTTTGTTTAATACACAAAATGGATTTGGTAGCCGAAGAGCAAAGAGAAACTTTGTTTAAAGATCGCGAAGATGATTTAATACGCCTTAGTAGGCCTGGAAATGTTACTTGTTTTAGGACCAGTATATGGGATGAAACTTTATACAGGTACTTTTAATTAAAAAATTACTACACTACACATAAAATAATCATTTTACGTTTACATTTTGTAGAGCTTGGTCCAGCATTGTTACCATGCTAATACCTAATGTAGCTGCTTTGGAAAATTCTCTTACTCATTTCGCTAACGTCAT
>BGZK01004506.1:0-13182 GCA_005406025.1 Eumeta japonica | reverse complement strand
ACAATGCAAAGAAATCATGTCGATATTCGAAAAATAAACAAGTTATGAACAAAAGGTAACCAGTTCTGCTACTGCATTTTCCTAGCCATTATCAGTAGAACTGGTTACCTTTTGATCATAACTTTTTAATTAAAGATATCGGCTTGATTCTTTTGCGTTTGATAGGCAAAATGTTGGCTTTAATTTACATATAATTTTCGGATAGGGCGGAAAAAGTTTTCGTCAAAATTAATGGGCTATACCCTTTGCTTTTTGAAAATGGCAAAAAATTTTTGCTTCAAATTGCAAGAAAATACATGGATTAAAGCCTGTACCCTTATCTACAAATGCAAAAGAAATCATGTCGATATTCGAAAAGCTAAACAAGTTATGAACAAAAGGTAACCAGTTCTGCTACTGCCTTTCCTGGCCATTTTCAGTAGAACTGGTTACCTTTTGATCATAACTTTCAATTAAAGATATCGGCTTGATTCTTTTGCGTTTGATAGAAAAATGTTGGCTTTAATTCATATACAAATTTTCGGATAGGGCGGAAAAAGTTTTTTTCGTCAAAATTAACATGGGCTATAGCCTTTGCTTTTTGTGAAAATGGCAAAAATTTTGCTTCTTTGCATGAAAAATACATGGAATTAAAGCCAACAATTATCTACACAATGCAAGAAATCATGTCAATATTCAGCTAAACAAGTTATGAACAAAAGGTAACCAGTTTCTGCTACTGCATTTTTCACAACCATTATACAGTAGAACTGGTTACCTTTTGATCATAACTTTTCAATTTAAAGATATCGGCTTGATTCTTTTGCGTTTGATAGGTAAAAATGTTGGCTTTAATTTGCATATACAATTCTTCGGATAGGGCGGAAAAAGTTTTTCGTCAAAATTAACATGGGCTATAGCCTTTGCTTTTTGTGAAAATCATAAAAAATTTTGCTTGTTTGCATGAAAAAATACATGGAATTAAACCTGTACCCTTATCTACACAAATGCAAAAGAAATCATGTCAATATTCGAAAACTACATTATGAACAAAAAGGTAACCGGTTCTGCTACTGCATTTTTCTAGCCATTATCCAGTAGAACTGGTTACCTTTTGATCATCTTTAATTTTAAAGATATCGGCTTGATTCTTTTGCGTTTGATAGGTAAAAATGTTGGCTTTAATTGCATATACAATTTTCGGATAGGGCGGAAAAAGTTTTTTCGTCAAAAATTATGGGCTATACCCTTTGCTTTTTGTGAAAATGGCAAAATTTTTTGCTTCATTGCATGAAAAAATACATGGAATTAAAGCCTGTACCCTTATCTACACAATGCAAAGAAATCATGTCAATATTCGAAAAGCTAAACAAGTTATGAACAAAAGGTAACAGTTCTGCTACTGCATTTTCCTGGCCATTATCCAGTAGAACTGGTTACCTTTTGATCATAACTTTCAATTCAAAGATATCGGCTTGATTCTTTTGCGTTTGATAGGTAAAATGTTGGCTTTAATTTGCATAACAATTCTTCGGATAGGCGGAAAAGTTTTTTCGTCAAAAATGCATGGGCTATACCCTTTGCTTTTGTGAAAATGGCAAAAATTTTGCTCAAATTGCATAAAAAAAATGCGAATTAAAGCTGTACCCTTATCTACAATGCAAAGAAATCATGTCAATATTCGAAAAGCTAAGCAAGTTATGAACAAAAGGTAACCGGTTCTGCTACTTTTCCCAGCCATTATCCAGTAGAACTGGTTACCTTTTTGATCATAACTTTCAATTAAAGATATCGGCTTGATTCTTTTGCGTTTGATAGGAAAATGTTGGCTTTATTTGCATATACAATTCTTCGGATAGGGCGGAAAAAGTTTTTTTCGTCAAAATTGCATGTAAGCCTTTGCTTTTTTGAAAAATCGCAAAAATTTTTTGCTTCAAATTGCATGAAAAAATACATGGAATTAAAGCCAACATTCTCTACACAATGCAAAAATCATGTCAATATTTGAAAAGCTAAGCAAGTTATGGAACAAGGGTAACCGGTTCTGCTACTGCATTTTCCTGGCCATTATCAGTAGAACTGGTTACCTTTTTGATCATAACTTTTCAATTTTAAAGATATCGGCTTGATTCTTTTGCGTTTGATAGGTAAAATGTTGGCTTTGATTTGCATATACAATTCTTCGGATAGGGCGGAAAAAGTTTTTTTTGGTCTTTGCTTTTTTGTTTGAAAATCGCAAAAAATTTTTGCTTCAATTACATAAAAATACATGGAATTAAAGCCTGTACCCTTATCTACACAATGCAAAGAAATCATGTCAATATTCGAAAAACTAAGCGAGTTATGATTAAAAAAGTAACCAGTTCTGCTACTGCATTTTCCTGGCCATTTTCCAGTAGAACTGGTAACCTTTTTGATCATAACTTTTTCAATTTTTAAGATATCGACTTGATTCTTTTGCGTTTGATAGGAAATAAAATGTTGGCTTTAATTTGCATATACAATTCTTCGGATAGGGCGGAAAAGTTTTTTCGTCAAAATTAACATGGGCTATACCCTTTGCTTTTTGTGAAAATCATAAAAATTTTTGCTTCAAATTGCATGAAAAAATACGGAATTAAAGCCTGTGCACTATCTGTCAAAAGAAATCATGTCAATATTCGAAAAGCTAAGCAAGTTATGAACAAAAGGTAACCGGTTCTGCTACTGCATTTTCTGGCCATTATCAGTAGAACTGGTTACCTTTTGATCATAACTTTTCAATAAGATATCGGCTTGATTCTTTTGCGTTTGATAGGTAAAATGTTGGCTTTGATTTGCATATACAATTTTCGGATAGGGCGGAAAAAGTTTTCGTCAAAATTAACATGGGCTATACCCTTTGCTTTTGTGAAAATGGCAAAAATTTTTTTTGCTCAAATTGCATGAAAAAAAATACATGGAATTAAAGCCAACCTATCTACACAATAAAAGAAATCATGTCGATATTCGAAATAAGCAAGTTATGAACAAAGGTAACTGGTTCTGCTACTGCATTTTCCCAGCCATTATCCAGTAGAACTGGTTACCTTTTGATCATAACTTTTAATTAAAGATATCGGCTTGATTCTTTTGCGTTTGATAGGTAAAATGTTGGCTTTAATTTGCATATACAATTTTCGGATAGGGCGGAAAAGTTTTTCGTCAAAATTATGGGCTATAGCCTTTGCTTTTTGTGAAAATCATAAAAATTTTTGCTTCAAATTGCATGAAAAAATACATGGAATTAAAGCCTGTACCTAATCTACACAATGCAAAGAAATCATGTCAATATTCGAAAAACTAAGCAAGTTATGAACAAAAGGTAACTGGTTCTGCTACTGCATTTCCTGGCCATTATCCAGTAGAACTGGTTACCTTTTGATCATAACTTTCAATTTTCAAGTTATCGGCTTGATATCTTTTGCGTTTGATAGATAAGAGTGTTGGCTTTAATTTGCATATACAATTTTCGGATGAGACGGAAAAAGTTTTTTCGTCAAAATTAACATGGGCTATACCCTTTGCTTTTTTGAAAATCGCAAAAATTTTTGCTTCAAATGCATGAAAAATACATGGAATTAAAACCTGTACCCTTATCTACAATGCAAAAGAAATCATGTCAATATTCGAAAAGCTAAGCAAGTTATGAACAAAAGGTAACCGGTTCTGCTACTGCATTTTCCAGCCATTATCCAGTAGAACTGGTTACCTTTTGATCATAACTTAATTAAAGATATCGGCTTGATTCTTTTGCGTTTGATAGGTAAAATGTTGGCTTTAATTTGCATATACAATTTTTCGGATAGGGCGGAAAAAAGTTTTTTCGTCAAAAATAACATGGGCTATACCGCTGCTTTTTTTTGAAAATGGCAAAAATTTTGCTTCAATTGCAAAAGAAAAAATACATGGAATTAAAGCCAACATTTTATCTACCTGAAAAGAAATCATGTCAATATTAAAAGCTAAGCAAGTTATGAACAAAGGTAACTGGTTCTGCTACTGCATTTTCCTGGCCATTATCAGTAGAACTGGTTACCTTTTGATCATAACTTTTTAATTTAAGATATCGACTTGATTCTTTTGCGTTTGATAGGTAAAATTTGGCTTTAATTTGCATATACAATTTTCGGATAGGGCGGAAAAAGTTTTTTCGTCAAAAATTAACATGGGCTATACCCTTTGCTTTTTTTGTGAAAATGGCAAAAATTTTTTGCTTCTTTGCATGAAAAAATACATGGAATTAAAACCTGTACCTTATCTACTGATGCAAAAGAAATCATGTCAATATTCGAAAAGCTAAAAGTTATGAACAAAGGTAACCGGTTTCACTGCTGCTGCCTTTATCCAGTAGAACTGGTTACCTTTTTGATCATAACTTTTTAATTTAAAGATATCGGCTTGATTCTTTGCGTTTGATAGGTAAAATGTTCGCTTTAATTGCATATACAATTTTCGGATAGGGCGGAAAAATTTTTCGTCAAAAATTAACATATGAGGCTCCTTTTTTGTGAAAATGGCAAAAAATTTTGCTTCAAATTGCAAAAAAATGCATGGAATTAAAGCCTGTACCCTTATCTACCTGTAAAGAAATCATGTCAATATTGAAAGCTAAACAAGTTATGAACAAAAGGGTAACCAGTTCTGCTACTGCATTTTCCTGGCCATTTTCCAGTAGAACTGGTTACCTTTTGATCATAACTTTTTCATTTTAAAGATATCGGCTTGATTCTTTTGCGTTTGATAGGTAAAAATGTTGGCTTTAATTTGCATATATTTTCGGATGGGGCGGAAAAAGTTTTTTCGTCAAAAATTAACATGGGCTATACCTTTGCTTTTTGTGAAATCATAAAAATTTTTGCTATTTTGCATGAAAAAATACATGGAATTAAAGCCTGTATTCTTATCTACAATGCAAAAGAAATCATGTCAATATTCGAAAAGCTAAACAAGTTATGAACAAAAGGTAACCAGTTCTGCTACTGCATTTTCTGGCCATTTTTTGAGTAGAACTGGTTACCTTTTGATCATAACTCAATTTAAAAGATATCGGCTTGATTCTTTTGCGTTTGATAGGTAAAATTTCGCTTTAATTGCAAATACAATTTTCCGGATAGGGCGGAAAAAGTTTTTCGTCAAAATTAACATGGGCTATACCCTTTGCTTTTGTGAAAATGGCAAAAAAATTTTGCTAAATTGCATGAAAAAAAATACATGGAATTAAAGCCAACAACATTGTTATCTACAGTAAAAGAAATCATGTCAATATTCAAATAAGCAAGTTATGAACAAAAGGTAACTGGTTCTGCTACTGCATTTTCCCAACCATTTCCAGTAGAACTGGTTACCTTTTGATCATAACTTTTTTCATTAAAGATATCGGCTTGATTCTTTTGCGTTTGATAGGTAAAATGTTGGCTTTAATATACAATTCTTCGGATGGGGCGGAAAAAGTTTTCGTCAAAATTAACATGGGCTATACCCTTGCTTTTTGTGAAAATCATAAAAAATTTTTTGCTTCTTTGCATGAAAAAAATACATGAATTAAAGCCAACAACCTTATCTACACAATGCAAAGAAATCATGTCAATATTCGAAAGCTAAACAAGTTATGAACAAAAGGTAACTGGTTCTGCTACTGCATTTTCCTGGCCATTATCCAGTAGAACTGGTTACCTTTTGATCATAACTTTTTCAATTTTAAAGATATCGGCTTGTTCTTTTGCGTTTGATAGTAAAATGTTGGCTTTAATTTGCATACACAATTTTCGGATAGGGCGGAAAAAGTTTTTTCGTCAAAATTAACATGGGCTATACCCTTTGCTTTTGTGAAAATCGCAAAAATTTTGCTTCAAATTGCATGAAAAAAAAAATACATGGAATTAAAGCCTGTACCCTTATCTACACAATGCAAAGAAATCATGTCAATATTCGAAAGCTAAGCAAGTTATGAACAGGTAACCGGTTCTGCTACTGCATTTTCCTGGCCATTATCCAGTAGAACTGGTTACCTTTTTGATCATAACTTTTTCAATTTTAAAGATATCGGCTTGATTCTTTTTGCGTTTGATAGGTAAAAATGTTGGCTTTGATTTGCATATACAATTCTTCGGATAGGGCGGAAAAAGTTTTTTTCGTCAAAAATTAACATGGGCTATACCCTTTGCTTTTTTGTGAAAATCATAAAAAATTTTTGCTTCAAATTGCAAAGAAAAAATACATGGAATTAAAAGCCTGTACCCTTATCTACACAATGCAAAAGAAATCATGTCAATATTCGAAAATTAAGCAAGTTATGAACAAAAGGTAACCGGTTCTGCTACTGCATTTCCTGGCCATTATCCAGTAGAACTGGTTACCTTTTGATCATAACTTTTCAATTTAAAGATATCGGCTTGATTCTTTTGCGTTTGATAGGAAAATGTTGGCCTTTAATTTGCATATACAATTCTTCGGATGGCGCGAAGTTTTTCGCCAAAAATTGTAATGGGCTATACCCTTTGCTTTTTGTGAAAATGGCAAAAATTTTTTGCTTCAAATTGCATGAAAAAATAAATGGAATTAAAGCCTGTACCCTTATCTACACAATGCAAAAGAAATCATGTCAATATTCGAAAATTAAGCAAGTTATGAACAAAAGGTAACCGGTTCTGCTACTGCATTTTCCTGGCCATTATCCAGTAGAACTGGTTACCTTTTGATCATAACTTTCAATTTCAAAGATATCGGCTTGATTCTTTTGCGTTTGATAGGTAAAATGTTGGCTTTAATTTGCATATACAATTCTTCGGATGGGGCGAAAAAATTTTTCGTCAAAATTAACATGGGCTATACCTTTGCTTTTTGTGAAAATGGCAAAAATTTTTGCTTAAATTGCATGAAAAATACGGAATTAAAGCCTGTACATTTATCTACACAATGCAAAAATCATGTCAATATTCAAATAAGCAAGTTATGAACAAAAAGGTAACCGGTTCTGCTACTGCATTTTCCTGGCCATTATCCAGTAGAACTGGTTACCTTTGATCATAACTTTTTCAATTTTAAAGATATCGGCTTGATTCTTTTGCGTTTGATAGGAAAATGTTAGCTTTAATTTGCATTAATTTTTCGGATAGGGCGGAAAAAGTTTTTTCAAAATTAACATGGGCTAGCCTTTGCTTTTTTTGAAAATCATAAAAAATTTTTGCTTCAAATTGCAAGAAAAATACATGGAATTAAAGCCTTTATCCTTATCTACCAATGCAAAGAAATCATGTCAATATTCGAAAAGCTAAACAAGTTATGAACAAAAGGGTAACCGGTTCTGCTACTGCATTTTCCTGGCCATTTTATCAGTAGAACTGGTTACCTTTTTGATCATAACTTTCAATTCAAGATATCGGCGATTCTTTTGCGTTTGATAGGAAAAATGTTGGCTTTAATTTGCAATACAATTTTCGGATAGGGCGAAAAAGTTTTTTCGTCAAAATTAACATGGGCTATAGCCTTTGCTTTTTGTGAAAATGGCAAAAAATTTTTTTTTGCATGAAAAATACATGGAATTAAAGCCAACATTCTTATCTACACAATGCAAAAGAAATCATGTCGAAATTTTAAAAACTAAGCGAGTTATGATTAAAAAGGTAACCAGTTCTGCTACTGCATTTTCCTGGCCATTTTCCAGTAGAACTGGTAACCTTTTTGATCATAACTTTTTCAATTTTTAAGATATCGACTTGATTCTTTTGCGTTTGATAGGTAAAATGTTGGCTTTAATTTGCATATACAATTTTTCGGATAGGGCGAAAAGTTTTTTCGTCAAAATTAACATGGGCTATACCTTTGCTTTTTGTGAAAATCGCAAAAAATTTTTGCTTTTTTTGAAAAAATACATGGAATTAAAGCCAACATATCTACACAATGCAAAGAAATCATGTCAATATTCGAAAATTAAGCAAGTTATGAACAAAAAGGTAACCGGTTCTGCTACTGCATTTCCTGGCCATTTTCAGTAGAACTGGTTACCTTTTGATCATAACTTTTCAATTTTAAAGATATCGGCTTGATTCTTTTTGCGTTTGATAGGTAAAAATGTTGGCTTTGATTTGCATATACAATTCTTCGGATAGGGCGGAAAAGGTTTTTTTCGTCAAAAATTAACATGGGCTATACCCTTTGCTTTTTGTGAAAATCGCAAAAAATTTTGCTTCAAATTGCATGAAAAAAAATGGAATTAAAGCCTGTGTCCTTATCTACCAATGCAAAGAAATCATGTCAATATTCGAAAAGCTAAACAAGTTATGAACAAAAGGTAACCGGTTCTGCTACTGCATTTTCCTGGCCATTATCCAGTAGAACTGGTTACCTTTTGATCATAACTTTTCAATTAAAGATATCGGCTTGATTCTTTTGCGTTTGATAGGTAAAATGTTGGCTTTATTTGCATATACAATTCTTCGGATAGGGCGGAAAAGTTTTTCGTCAAAAATTAACATGGGCTATACCCTTTGCTTTTTGTGAAAATCGCAAAAAATTTTGCTTCAAATTGCATGAAAAAATACATGGAATTAAAGCCTGTGCCCTTATCTACACAATGCAAAGAAATCATGTCAATATTCGAAAAGCTAAACAAGTTATGAACAAAAGGTAACCGGTTCTGCTACTGCATTTTCCTGGCCATTATCCAGTAGAACTGGTTACCTTTTGATCATAACTTTTCAATTTTAAAGATATCGGCTTGATTCTTTTGCGTTTGATAGGTAAAATGTTGGCTTTGATTTGCATATACAATTCTTCGGATAGGGCGGAAAAGTTTTTTCAAAAATTAACATGGGCTATACCCTTTGCTTTTTTGTGAAAATCGCAAAAATTTTTGCTTCAAATTGCATGAAAAAATACATGGAATTAAAGCCTGTACCTTATCTACACAATGCAAAAGAAATCATGTCAATATTCGAAAAGCTAAGCAAGTTATGAACAAAAAGGTAACCGGTTCTGCTACTGCATTTTCCTGGCCATTATCCAGTAGAACTGGTTACCTTTTTGATCATAACTTTTTCAATTTTAAAGATATCGGCTTGATTCTTTTTGCGTTTGATAGGTAAAAATGTTGGCTTTGATTTGCATATACAATTCTTCGGATAGGGCGGAAAAAGTTTTTTTCGTCAAAAATTAACATGGGCTATACCCTTTGCTTTTTTTGTGAAAATCGCAAAAAAATTTTTGCTTCAAATTGCATGAAAAAAATACATGGAATTAAAGCCTGTACCCTTATCTACACAATGCAAAAGAAATCATGTCAATATTCGAAAAGCTAAGCAAGTTATGAACAAAAAGGTAACCGGTTCTGCTACTGCATTTTCCTGGCCATTATCCAGTAGAACTGGTTACCTTTTTGATCATAACTTTTTCAATTTTAAAGATATCGGCTTGATTCTTTTTGCGTTTGATAGGTAAAAATGTTGGCTTTGATTTGCATATACAATTCTTCGGATAGGGCGGAAAAAGTTTTTTTCGTCAAAAATTAACATGGGCTATACCCTTTGCTTTTTGTGAAAATCGCAAAAAAATTTTTGCTTCAAATTGCATGAAAAAAATACATGGAATTAAAGCCTGTACCCTTATCTACACAATGCAAAGAAATCATGTCAATATTCGAAAAGCTAAGCAAGTTATGAACAAAAGGTAACCGGTTCTGCTACTGCATTTTCCTGGCCATTATCCAGTAGAACTGGTTACCTTTTGATCATAACTTTTCAATTTTAAAGATATCGGCTTGATTCTTTTGCGTTTGATAGGTAAAATGTTGGCTTTGATTTGCATATACAATTCTTCGGATAGGGCGGAAAAGTTTTTTCGTCAAAATTAACATGGGCTATACCCTTTGCTTTTTGTGAAAATCGCAAAAATTTTTGCTTCAAATTGCATGAAAAAATACATGGAATTAAAGCCTGTACCCTTATCTACACAATGCAAAGAAATCATGTCAATATTCGAAAAGCTAAGCAAGTTATGAACAAAAAGGTAACCGGTTCTGCTACTGCATTTTCCTGGCCATTATCCAGTAGAACTGGTTACCTTTTTGATCATAACTTTTTCAATTTTAAAGATATCGGCTTGATTCTTTTTGCGTTTGATAGGTAAAAATGTTGGCTTTGATTTGCATATACAATTCTTCGGATAGGGCGGAAAAGGTTTTTTTCGTCAAAAATTAACATGGGCTATACCCTTTGCTTTTTTTGTGAAAATCGCAAAAAAATTTTTGCTTCAAATTGCATGAAAAAAATACATGGAATTAAAGCCTGTGCCCTTATCTACACAATGCAAAAGAAATCATGTCAATATTCGAAAAGCTAAGCAAGTTATGAACAAAAAGGTAACCGGTTCTGCTACTGCATTTTCCTGGCCATTATCCAGTAGAACTGGTTACCTTTTTGATCATAACTTTTTCAATTTTAAAGATATCGGCTTGATTCTTTTTGCGTTTGATAGGTAAAAATGTTGGCTTTGATTTGCATATACAATTCTTCGGATAGGGCGGAAAAAGTTTTTTTCGTCAAAAATTAACATGGGCTATACCCTTTGCTTTTTGTGAAAATCGCAAAAATTTTTGCTTCAAATTGCATGAAAAATACATGGAATTAAAGCCTGTACCCTTATCTACACAATGCAAAAGAAATCATGTCAATATTCGAAAAGCTAAGCAAGTTATGAACAAAAAGGTAACCGGTTCTGCTACTGCATTTTCCTGGCCATTATCCAGTAGAACTGGTTACCTTTTTGATCATAACTTTTTCAATTTTAAAGATATCGGCTTGATTCTTTTTGCGTTTGATAGGTAAAAATGTTGGCTTTGATTTGCATATACAATTCTTCGGATAGGGCGGAAAAGGTTTTTTTCGTCAAAAATTAACATGGGCTATACCCTTTGCTTTTTTTGTGAAAATCGCAAAAAAATTTTTGCTTCAAATTGCATGAAAAAAATACATGGAATTAAAGCCTGTGCCCTTATCTACACAATGCAAAAGAAATCATGTCAATATTCGAAAAGCTAAGCAAGTTATGAACAAAAAGGTAACCGGTTCTGCTACTGCATTTTCCTGGCCATTATCCAGTAGAACTGGTTACCTTTTTGATCATAACTTTTTCAATTTTAAAGATATCGGCTTGATTCTTTTTGCGTTTGATAGGTAAAAATGTTGGCTTTGATTTGCATATACAATTCTTCGGATAGGGCGGAAAAAGTTTTTTTCGTCAAAAATTAACATGGGCTATACCCTTTGCTTTTTTTGTGAAAATCGCAAAAAAATTTTTGCTTCAAATTGCATGAAAAAAATACATGGAATTAAAGCCTGTACCTTATCTACAATGCAAAGAAATCATGTCAATATTCGAAAAGCTAAGCAAGTTATGAACAAAAGGTAACCGGTTCTGCTACTGCATTTTCCTGGCCATTATCCAGTAGAACTGGTTACCTTTTGATCATAACTTTTCAATTTTAAAGATATCGGCTTGATTCTTTTGCGTTTGATAGGTAAAATGTTGGCTTTAATTTGCATATACAATTCTTCGGATAGGGCGGAAAAGTTTTTTCGTCAAAATTAACATGGGCTATAGCCTTTGCTTTTTTGTGAAAATCGCAAAAATTTTTGCTTCAAATTGCATGAAAAAACATGGAATTAAAGCCTATCCTTATCTACACAATGCAAAGAAATCATGTCAATATTCGAAAACTAAACAAGTTATGAACAAAAGGTAACCGGTTCTGCTACTGCATTTTCCTGGCCATTATCAGTAGAACTGGTTACCTTTTGATCATAACTTTTCAATTTTAAAGATATCGGCTTGATTCGTTTGATAGGTAAAATGTTGGCTTTAATTTGCATATACAATTTTCGGATAGGGCGGAAAAGTTTTTTCGTCAAAAATAACATGGGCTATAGCCTTTGCTTTTTGTGAAAATGGCAAAAATTTTTGCTTCAAATTGCAAGAAAAATACATGGAATTAAAACCTGTACCCTTATCTACATAATGCAAAGAAATCATGTCAATATTCGAAAGCTAAGCAAGTTATGAACAAAAGGTAACCGGTTCTGCTATTTTTCCTGGCCATTTTCAGTAGAACTGGTTACCTTTTTGATCATAACTTTTTCAATTTAAGATATCGGCTTGATTCTTTTGCGTTTGATAGGTAAAATGTTGGCTTTAATTTGCATATACAATTCTTCGGATAGGGCGGAAAAAGTTTTTTCGTCAAAATTAACATGGGCTATACCTCTGCTTTTTGTGAAAATCGCAAAAAAATTTTTGCTTCAAATTGCATGAAAAAAATACATGGAATTAAAGCCTGTACCCTTATCTACACAATGCAAAAGAAATCATGTCAATATTCGAAAAGCTAAGCAAGTTATGAACAAAAAGGTAACCGGTTCTGCTACTGCATTTTCCTGGCCATTATCCAGTAGAACTGGTTACCTTTTGTCATAACTTTTCAATTTTAAGATATCGGCTTGATTCTTTTGCGTTTGATAGGTAAAATGTTGGCTTTAATTTGCATATACAATTCTTCGGATAGGGCGGAAAAGTTTTTCAAAATTAACATGGGCTATAGCCTTTGCTTTTTGTGAAAATCGCAAAAATTTTTGCTTGTTTTGCATGAAAAATACATGGAATTAAAGCCAATGCCCTTATCTACACAATGCAAAGAAATCATGTCAATATTCAATAAGCAAGTTATGAACAAAAGGTAACCAGTTCTGCTACTGCATTTTCCTGCCATTATCAGTAGAACTGGTTACCTTTTGATCATAACTTTCAATTTTAAGATATCGGCTTGATTCTTTTGCGTTTGATAGGTAAAAATGTTGGCTTTAATTTGCATATACAATTCTTCGGATAGGGCGGAAAAAGTTTTTTTCGTCAAAAATTAACATGGGCTATACCTTTGCTTTTTTGAAAATCGCAAAAATTTTTGCTTCAAATTGCATGAAAAATACATGGAATTAAAGCTAACATTCTTATCTACACAATGCAAAAGAAATCATGTCAATATTCGAAAGCTAAACAAGTTATGAACAAAAGGTAACCGGTTCTGCTACTGCATTTTCCTGCCATTATCCAGTAGGAACTGGTTACCTTTTTGATCATAACTTTTCAATTTTAAAGATATCGGCTTGATTCTTTGCGTTTGATAGAAAAATGTTA
>BGZK01004505.1:0-13183 GCA_005406025.1 Eumeta japonica | reverse complement strand
TTGAAATACTCACGCAAACATTCCTCATCATGATCATCACGAAGACCTCCAACAAACAATTTTTTAACAGTTGCGCCAGCATTGGGGTTGTCTATTTCCTGACGTGGCACAGCACGCTTGGGTTCAACAGTCCGTCCATCAATCTTATGTGGACGGGCATTTTGAGCGTTATCAATCATATATGATTGCGAAAACATGTAATGAAGCCAAATCCTCGAGATCTTTGTTTGGGGTCCTTCATTACGACGACATCAACGATATTACCCCACTTTTCAAAATGAGCTTTTAAACCCTCATCGGTTGTACGGTAATCCAAACCGCCAATGAAAACTTTCGTAATTGTTCTGGCTCATTGATGTGCTAAAAAATTGCGATAACATATTAACTTTGTATCGGTTTGATATCAAATTTTAAGACATCTGTATGTATTCATTTTTAGGGTTCCATTCTAAAAGTCAACGAAATCCCTATTGTTGAGACTACTACACCGTCCGTCCGTCGGTCACAGGCTGCATTCTTCGTTAAAGAGCTAGGCAGAAATTTTCACAGGATGTTGTTGGCAACACAGTACAACAAGTACTATAAACTACAATGTAAAACCTCTATATTCAAATCTACACAACCCATTATGCGACCCTACTTCATACTTAGCTGAATTTATTTAAATTATGTATTCAAATTTTCATAGTTATAAGTCAACTTTATATCGTTTTGCAAAGCTAACGTAAATCTATTAGAACATCGTGGACAGGATGCTGGAAATTCAACATAATCGATTTAAAAGTAACCATAAATCCAAATTTTTATTTTGCATCAACTGTTTGCTGCCTAAAAAATTACAGTAGTGCTTCTAAACCATGCTATATATGTATAGCATATACACATAGATATATAATAAAAACATATATCATTTACACCAAAGCAAGCCGTCCGTGTCAGCATGATAACCGATATTTGTAGGCCAACCGCAAAAAGTATTGGGCCGAATTTTCAATCTACTTTTTTTAATTTATATATATGTATACTAGCTATTAAGTTTTTATTGCTAATATGAAAACTCATATTATAAGAATAAACTGTTGCCAACCAGTTTTACCTCTCACTGGCGAAAATATGCTTTATTAAGTTACTTATGTTTAAATTATGGTTATGAAACTTTCCATTTGGCTAGCTTCTCTGCCACCGGCAAACAAATATAGTTTATTTGACGCAAATTTACACATCTGACTCTCGTCGGCGATGCTATCCTCAGCCAACACCCTCTCAAAAATAAAACAAAATACGTACATGAAAATTGGTTGATTAAAATTAGTAGAGAATTTAAAGAACATTAAAGAGCATCATTAACCCATAGTTGAAGGTAAATAGCTCATTTTAATTTAATGGACATTTCAGCTCAAACGTATGCAAGTGTATAGTATTACTAAGCCGCCATTTTGAATTTTTTGTCTTATACAAATATTACAATATGGCTGGAGACTTACAATTATGTATAAAATTAATGATAAAAACATAAGCATTTTATCGTAATCACTTTGTTCCCTTCTCAAAAATTACTTACATCGTCATTATAATCGTTTCCATTTTCGGTTTTTACTGACATCTTGATTTTTTAAATTTTAAACAACTCTTTTTCCCACTTTTGTTAAAAATTTATTCGCCAAGCACTAAACAAGCAACAATGTCGAACGGCTTTTCTTCCACGGAATACACACTTTCCACTACATTATAAGCGGCCGGCTTTATCTATTGTTGCAAAGATGCTTGTTTCGTTTAATATGAAAATTAACGTCGCTTCGATAAGTTTGCTGCTGCAATCAATGTGCTTATCTTGCGTTACCAACTTATTGTTTTCCTGTCCATATTGGGATCTCCACCACGCAACAGATGGTCTTGACTACCAAGTTATTTGTTATAACAAAAATTTTACTTCCAAAACAGCATGCTGCCATCAACAGCAATATATCAAACTCAGTATGATATACTGAGTCAGCAAAGTCTACATTCACACCAAATGCATACGCATAATCAAAATACTGGCACGTTATAGCGCGCATACCGCCGTATGGGTCAATTTACTCTGAAATATTGACCCTAAAGCAGCAGTTCAGAAATATTTTACTTTGATATTTATCACATTTAATGAAATTAATTCTTTTAGATTTCAGGATATAATAGTTATTACTATAGGGTGTATTTTAGTACAATATTACAACAGGAACGTATTAAAAGTATTGCTTTAATAATTACTACCAAAATTTTTACAATTGGCTAATTTTACACACAGAACAGCGTGCTGCTATTATTAGCAAAATATCAAAATCAGTTTAACATCACTACAGCAAAGTGTAGAATCGCACTAAATGCACTTACGATAAAATGCTGGTACAGGGCCGCAGTTGTTGCTGTTTTGCTATTGTTATGATACCGTTGTTAAAGCAATTCTTTGAGCAACTATGTCCACCATCAAATGTCATTTTCACTTCATTTACGTCAAAACAAATTTGAATGTTGTGGTTTTCAAAGCAATTACGAACACGTTCTCTATACCGAAGACATTAACAAATTCTCATTAGCAGTTCTGATGACGTTTTGATCATTATTATAATATATAGTTCGCTAGTCAAGACAGGTCGTAGTGGAGATATTTGTTAAGAGCAAACTGAATTTAATCGTGTAACGCTATTGGTAATTCATACGTATAGTGCGTTGCCAACTATAAATATACCCAATTAATTCAGAACACTTTCAATGGATTAGATGCCGCCATTTCTGTAGAGTGGAAAATTTTACTTCCGTTTGGTACGTCGTGAATCTTGATCGTTGTTTTTCTGTGTACTCTGAAAAAGTGAAATTTAAATTATAAATAAGGCTTTATTTTTAAAATAATCAGTCCTCAACTAATTAAATTTAGCTTAGGTGAGATAAAAGTTGATGAATGAAATATGCAAAAAAAATTTAGTAAAATTCTATACTGGTACGCTGCATATTTAATTTTTTCTTATCACTAGCATTAATAGTAATGTGTTTTGCCTGCAGAACTGTATATGAGGTTGATTGTATGTGGACAAATGCTAATTTAGTATTTTACTTTAGAAAATAAAACGCAGAAAAAAGTAGTTGTTATTAACAATGGTAGGATCACGAGTTTATGTTGGTGGATTACCCTATGGAGTAAAGAACGTGATTTGGAGCGTTTCTTCAAAGGCTATGGTCGAACACGATATATTAATTAAAATGGCTATGGTTTGTGGTACGTAGATAACACTGAAAAATCAATAAATGTATGTACAGTAAAATGTAAATTTTCTATGATTCTTGTTTTCTTTTCAGGAATTTGAGACTATAGGGATGAGATGACGCCGTTTATGAATTAAACGGGAAAGAGCTGTTAGGAGAAGGTAGCATTAATTTAGACAATGCAAATAATAAAATAAAAGCAAAATTAATTTTAAACGATATTTAAATTTTAAGGGTTGTTGTGGAGCCCGCTCGTGGAACAACCCGCGGTAGTCATAGGGACCGTTACGACCGTTATGACGGTGGTCGTCGAGGGCGGTCGTTATAATGACAAGTAAGTAAACAAATAAAAAAATCGACTCAATAATTACATTTGAAAAATTCTGACGTAATATACATATGAATATACATTAGTGCAGGTCGACGGCATGTACAGTTAAGCATTCGAAGAACAAAATTTATACATATATACTAAACTGGTTGAATTTTAACGTCTGAGGAATTCTTCTAAGTAGTCGTAAAGGGTCTTTTGACCCGAAATAATAAATTTCAAATGATATTTTCTTTCATTAAGTTATACTGATAATAAAAAAGTCATAGTTGATTTACTAGACATTGAAAATAATGCTTTCAAATTGGTACCTACCTTTTATTCCTAACAATTGCAGAATATAACAAAGTCAATGAGAAGTCAATTTGATTGTGTACACATCTGCTTTCAGATTATAAAATTATTGTAAAGCGGTGCAATAAGTAAAAAATTAATATCCGACTTCCCACAGTCTACATTTTAAAAGTATAATTATGACAAAAAAAAAATAAACTTATGCTAAAATTTATATTATTTTTTTTTTGCAGAAATAAAACAACAGGTCAAATTCACGATATGGACCACCATTAAGAACCGAATACCGTCTTATTGTTGAGAATTTATCCAGTCGTGTTAGCTGGCAGGTATGTAAACAATATTCAAGACATATTTTTGTAATATTTTTACCTGTAGAATAGAGATTTTGAATGTGTTATATCCCTAGTTAGGCATTTGGAAAATATTTTTTAATCTTGGGATATCGCTACATTGTTTATTCAATTACGGATAGTAACTGAATTTCAGTTTAGTTTACAAGCGTGTAGTAAAAATTTTAGTCATTTTGACAGCTAAACAATAACCATAGGTGTCAGCGACATACATACATAATGATGTATGTATATCTATTACCATTTCGTTTCTATATTATTTTATTCAACTAAACTATTCTTTCTGCAACTGGCAACACAACTGCAGATTGGCGCTATCTGTAATTGATCCACAAAATGTGGAGGTTACGACAATTTATTGCGATTTTTATTTAGTTCGTGCAAATAAAAATTGCATTATATACACATTTTTCAAGCAACGATATTGCCCCTTCTTATTTAACTAAATTTTTTTATTTGTTTTTTTTTGTGTAAGTGTACATAAGGGTGGTCGTTTTATTGGAAAATTTGTTTTTTTTTTCACCTATTATATTAAATGACTAACGATGAACTTTAAATCGCAAATTACAAACTTTTGTTGAAAAGAAAAATGGGAAAACGACAAACATAGATAGAATTATGGGTATGCAATTAATTATTTAATTTTGCAAATAATTTTTTTGTATTGTTTGTTCATAATATTCATAAATATTCCCCTTCTTACGGATGGCGCCGTTGCTGTCACATCTGCTCGACATCAAAAAATGTGCACTTTCTTAATAGTTTTGACAGCAATATATTGGTTTTACAGGAGCCTTTTAATTTTCTTTGGTGATAAATTTAACAAGTCTTTATAAAGTAAAACTTTGGGTTTTCTGAAAAACTAGTTTTTGTGCATTAATTTTTAGTGTCGACTTCTGCAATAAGGGATTTGTATTCTCTAATTTAATTTTTAGTGTTTTTACAATTTGTTCTTATTGTTTGTTTTGCATCATTATGAACATTGACATATGTTCTGATTTATATAATTTAGTTGACTTATATAACGATAAAAAAAAAGTAATGATCACATAATTTTGCAAAAAAAAAAAAAACATTTACCGTATGAAAAAAATTGGGTGCACTAAATATCGAATAGTTCATATCACCAAGAGTTCCCTTTGTTTAAAAGCAATTATTTATTAAACTTAGGGGAAGGATTGTGATATATTTCAGCATTGGTAAATGTCAAAAGATTTTTTTTATCACATTTTCACATCGTATACTCTGTGCAGAGAGTTAATGATTTGATGTGCAGGCCAAACAGTTTATTTCCTATATCAAAATGGAAAACATGCGTTATTTTTCTGTCTGATAAAAATTTCAATCTTTCAGACATAAAAAGAACTGATAGTAAGGGACCCCCTATTGCATATGTACACTTAAACTTTCTGATAGCATATGAATCACAATACTTACGGTTTTCATGTGTATACGTATGTTTCTTGCATGATATAATAAACATACATATTCTTGCTTCCTTTCCAAATCCATTTTCTTTTATGTGCCTTTTATCCTTGATTTTTTTTTTTATAAAATTTGTGTGAAAATTATGAAAATGACTTTTATTTCTCCTAAAATTATTTCTATTTTTGAAATGTTTACGACCAAATACTACCAAATGCACACATCAAATCGAAACTGGTTTCATCATCAACTGCGTTCAATAACAAAATGTCTTAAATATACATATGTATGTATGTGATATGCAAACATAGGTGAACAAATTACAAAAATGGGTCAATTGCGATGGTGCACTTAAGGCCGAATCTAGACTAGTAAATATCTGAGTGGGTCCCAGAATGCTTTCATTCCTTTTATTTTTAATTTGATGTGACTTGATACCAAAGTGTGTGTATATGATGATTTTATATAAACTGATCAACGCACCTCCAAAAGATGATTGATTGAAAGGGTTCAGCAATGTGACCTTGCAGTAAAATAGTATATGACGACCTATAAATTTTACTGAACGATACTGTGTATTTGCAATGAACGCATGCCGCTTCAGTGCAGGGTTTTTGAAAACCATAATTCCAATCAGCGCAGAAGATGGTAAAAATGGGTACGCAAATCTGATCGCTTGTAAAATAACCTCACTAGTAAACGATTGAGTATGAACACAACACAAAAGGGGATAAAATCTAAAAAGTCAGTCTCTTTATAAAAAAGACAATTTCATCATTATGGTGTGAAGCAACGAGGAATTAAATTATCGTATCTCGTTCTGTCTAACAACATACAACTACTACTACTGTACGTAAAACAAAACCAAAATTGGTGGTTATCCAAAAATGTTGAAGTTGTTTTATTTTATACATTTTGTGTTTGTGATTTTAATTGAGCATAAAATATACTACCCATTAGGTATTTCAAAAATTAAATTCATTAATTAAAAAATTTAATATTTTTGAAATATAACAATTTATTCTAAATTTGAAAGCACATTTTACTTTTGTCGAAGTCCGCCCAATTGTGCTGTTGTAGAACTAAGTGCGTTGAAAGCGTAATTAAGTTAAAAATCATGCGTCAAACTAAATTTAATATGCAGCCAAATTAAAATCAACAGCGTCGTCTAAACCAAAATTGTAACTGCTGGCTTTCAGAAAGGCACTCTGGCGGTCAGGCAGACAGGCAGACAAATATATAAAAGAAGCCATTTTCGTTAAGAAACAAAACAATCAAAACTGTACTTGTGAAAAGGGACGAAGAAGAGGGAATATATTAATTTACTTGCAGTTCGTTTCATTATGGATGACGGGCGAACCACGTTCCAGTTCTTCCATTTTGTCTGGGTTCAGCGATTCTTTTGACTGTAGATGAAGATGACGAATGTTGAGATTGATGACAATTTCATTTCTTAAGCTCAAAGAGATGTTTGACCACGCGAATTCCAAAAGATTTGACTGGCTCGAAAATATATTATAAAACTTATGTCTTCTTATTTCGGAGACATGTCACAATTTCTCTTTTCAGTAGTTGCAGTACGTTTTCATAGCGAACTGATATGATTTATTCCAGTGAGGTTGGCAAACTGTACTCATCCATGCTAAAACATTTCTTTGGCAATTCTATTTTGGCAGCTGTCATTGGCTATAAACTAATGTCGCCTACTACTTTATCACCATCAACAAACACTAAAATGTTTTCCCTTCCTAAAACAAAAGCTACTGGAAGTGGTCAAAAATTTTATACGTTCTGACCAAGATTGTCCGCGTTGTAATTGCATATAATCTTCGATGTTTTTTTTAATCCTTCAGCATTCAGTTTATAGTATTGGTCATAAGAAACGTGCGTTTCTAAGTGTGTGTGTGTGTGTACTTGCTAAGACGGTGACATGATGATTATGAGGTTACCTTAACGAGATTAATTAGTACAGTTCCTATAGAAAACACGTGTGCGTCTATTTAAGGTGTGAGACTATGCGTAAATACAACTAAAAATGG
Organism: Eumeta japonica; assembly: GCA_005406025.1. NCBI lineage: Eukaryota > Metazoa > Arthropoda > Insecta > Lepidoptera > Psychidae > Eumeta > Eumeta japonica. The sequence goes on along the minus strand of BGZK01004505.1, from coordinate 5,501 downwards.
TTTACGACTAATGAGAAATGGTCATCGACTTCTAACATCTACCTTTCCGTCACCTATACATACATAAATACACGTGTCACTATGTTCAGTTGATCTCCTTCTGGTTGATTGGTTGGTTCGAAAACAGACGCCTCTTCTCCTATGTAAGAACTGTTCAATTCAACCATGTCTTAAAGTTGTACTTTTAAGTTTACTTTCATATGTACTATTTTTAATTACTCTTCTTCGATAAATACACGAGAGTATAATACATCGAAAGAGAATACATATTCATTGCCATTTTATTAACATGCAGCTAAGTTAAAAAGGACAACTCTATACGCGCGCACAGTCTAGTAAAGAGGATTGAGGGAAGAGTGTTGGCAGTCAGATAAAAATGGGAACGGAGATGTCGCATGTTTTAAAATGATGATTTGAATATTAGTATTCGATTTTGGATGTGTTGCTCCCCTTTTTTAAAACTATAGTACATACTAATGAATCAAATATTCTTTTATTCTTTCTATGATGTTTGATTGTTGGTGTTCGTACGATAGGATCTTAAAGATTATATGCGTCAAGCCGGTGAAGTAACATATGCCGACGCTCATAAGCAAAGGCGAAACGAAGGGTAAGTTCTGTTAGTTTCTAAAAAATTATAAAGAAAAAATTATAACACAATATGACTTTTAGTGTTGTTGAATTTGCTTCGTTGTCCGATATGAAGACAGCGATTGAAAAACTTGATGATACAGACTTAAATGGTCGCCGCATACGTTTGGTTGAAGATCGCCGTAGCGGTCGTGGTGGTCGTGGAGGACGAGGAGCATCTGGTCATCTAGTTCTCGATCGCGCTCCCGATCACGCAGGCGTTCCCGATCTCGCTCACGTCGTTCTTCGCGCTCCCGTTCCAAGTCTCGCAGTCGTTCAAAATCTCGCGGAGCCCGTTCCAAATCTAAGTCACCAGTAAAATCATTGCCTCGTTCGCGTTCAAAGTAAGTCACTGGTTATTTACATAAGTTTAAGAAATTAAAATATCAAATATACACTTATATTTTTTATAATTTCATTTTAGCAAATCTCTGAACTTTCAAAATCTAAATCGTTCTCGCTCGTTCACGTTCTCGTTCCATCAAACGTGATTCTCGTTCGCGATCCCGTTCACGTTCCATTTCAAACGTGAATCCAGATCGCGTTCAAGGTCTAAATCTCGCCGAGACTCTCGCTCACGGTAAGTTCATTGAGATTTCTATATTATTTGGCACTATAAAATAAATGTTTTTCTGTTTTTTATTTTGTTTTGCAACACTCGATTGATTACAACCGTTCGCATAAAACCATTGATTTGATTGCAATGCATATACATATTTATAATTTGTATTTTAAATTTGGGTGGATGTGCACATGTATTGTCGTCTGCCGTCTCTTAATGTTGCCGTCTCTCACAATTCGTGTTGAGTACGTTTTTCCATTGAAATTATTATTACTTGGCTATATCCCATATAATATAAATTTCCTCTTTTTATTTTAAATAAATTTCACAATTTTCAAAAGCAGAACATAGTCTTACTAAGCTTTTGGTTTTTCTATACTTTTGTATAAAATTTTTAAAATTTTACGCCTCATTTATCTGAAGTTTTTTTCAAAAGTTTCTTGAGCAAGGTTGCTTTTGATTTAAGTTTCAGTAATAAATAACATGCAGTGATGCATAAAAGAGTTTTATTTATTTTTAGAGATATCAGTGAAAACTACTTTACACTTAACCCTGAACTTTTGTTTGATGCAATTATCGTGACATTGTTCACCGGAGAAATTAAATGCAAATTTTTGTTTAAAACTTTAGAATTTTATATATGAAATTGTCTTATAATAATATCAATTTTAAGCAGTATTTCAAGGGCTAGTAAAGTTAGAGCTTTAAACATCTAATAATTTTGAAAAAAGAAAAAAAATCCCCTTATTATTGCAATTGTTATCGACACCAGAAATTGATGGGTATTTGCTGGCATTTGGAAAAAATAGTTGCTGTTTTGTTACAATTAACGTCCGAGGGAATTAATAAACCCTTTAAAAATCACTAGATTATTGCCCAAACATTTGAACAAGTGCATATTTTTGATGATGACGACGACGACAATTGGAATAAGGGATACATGTTTGTGGTGAAACTTATTGCAACAATAAGTTAAATAATGCGTTGGTTTTGAAATAGACGCTTTTGTGTAACACTGTATAAACATTTTATGTATGTATTTCTAAACTACATTTACAAACGTATCAAATATTAAATTTTATTGAGTTCCAGATCATCTAAATGCATTGAAGTGGTGCGAGTTTTCCATTACTATAATGTATTTTGTTGTTTTCAATTGCGTTTTATTTTGTTATTAGCCAAATTTGATTCGGGATATCTACTGTACGCTATTCTGCCTCCCATTAAATGGTTCATAAAGATTTTTGTATTTATCTTAATGTATAATATAATTTGTACTGTTTGTGGTTTAAAACTGTAAATGATTGAAAATGGGGCGTAACATTTAATACCTTACTTTTCCATATATGTATGTATGTACTCATGTATTTAATTATAATATAAACAAACTTTTCTCAACTAAAACTAATCGATATTTTTATTTTTCCTCTTCAATTTTTCTTTTACACTTACAGTGATCGTTCCGCATCTCATGACAACAAATCACGTTCCAGGTCAAGATCTGCATCACCAAAAACGGTAACGCATCTCCAGATCGAAATGAGAGTATGGATGATTAGATTTTAGAGACAAGAAATAAAAACAAATATTAATAACTTTTTTTTTCATTTAATAACAAATTGTTTTAATATGTAGCGAACTCTTATATCGCTTTCGTGAGTTACTTTTATTTCTTCTTTTTTTACAATTTTACTTTATAAAAAACTACATAAATCATTTAAATGAAGCGTAAGCTCACATTTCAATTGAATCTGTAGTAATTTAAACAAACAGGCGTTTCTTCATGAGTGTATGCATTGTTGAATTAGGGGTTGGGTGTTTTTTAACATAAGCTTGCTGCACATGCTAACTATATTATATTTTTATTAAATAATATCGGAAAAAGTTTTGAAAAAGACATAAGAGGAGCACATTTACCCTACCAAAACATATACACCGAAGTGAGCAATCTGTTTTAATTTTATTGATTATGTATTAAAATCACCCTTGACATTTCCTAATATCTATTTATATATTTTCTGAATATGCGATTTTAATTGCGACATGAAAATCAACACTATAATATTCTACAAAATTGTAGTACATTTATAAGCAAATAAAATAAAAGTTTAATTGAAACTACATTTGTTTTTTTCTTTTTTGAAATAAAGTTCCCTGAAGCAACTTGCTTATAGAGTGAATTAAGCAGAAATGGTTAGGGAAGTGTGTCAGGCTGCATCTGTCTATAATAGCATTATGAAGCCATCTACTAAATTACGCAATTTAGCTATAAAAACCAAACGATGATGGTAGATGGCGCTATCATTGTTTTTAAGAAACGAGTTGTCAACTTCATACATAGTACAAGATCGATTTCTACTAACGACCAATTATTATTAAAACCAGATTTTGTAGCGAAAACAATCAAGTTCTGGAAAATTTTGTTTAAAATTACATTGTAAACGTTTTTTATTCATTAATTCATAAATGATTTATTCGCTAGTAAGCAATTTTATTTGAAATTTTTTATTTTAGGTCAAAAGGCCCTTTAGTTGTTTTTGCCTAGCTGAAAGACTAGGCAATTGTCGAATTTCATGAATTCTGATTCTTTCAATCAAACAAAAGTAGAAATAATTAAACAACAATTAATTTGGATCAATAAATTGTTTGATGGCTTCAAAAAGTGGTTTCAATACAGTTCTATTACGAAGCAAATCTATACATCATACCCTTTTGGTAAAGGCTGATGTAAATGAAAAAGATACAGTATGCACATAATACATGTGTACATAATATCAGAAGAACAAATTCCTTTATCGAAAGAGAAAAATATATATATATATATTTTTGTATAGTTCCGTATACTTACAAATACCTAAATAATTTCAAGTAAAATATCAATTTCAAAAACAAAAAATTTTTGAAAATAAAAGCGTGTTTTGACATTTTTTCTTTTAACTTTTTGAAATCAAGAGTTGCTACCAATTGATAGCCACTTTTTTATACCCTTCACATACTGTGTAAGGGTATATATAAGTTTGTGATTCCGTTTGTAATTTTTTCAATATTCATTTCCGACCCTATAAAGTATATATATATATATATATATATATATATATATATATATATATATATATATATATATATATTCTTGATCAGCGTTAATAGAAAATTTATTTGAGCGATATCCGTCTGTGAGTTGTTGAAATCAAGTTTCTGAAAACTATTTGACTTAGAAACTTCGTTCTTTCACCAATATATTGCATACTGTCCACGAGGAATCGCTATTTAAATTCAGCAAAATCGGTTCACGAATAGCTGAGATATATCCGAAACACCGGAGGTACCTCGGAAAAAATTTGCATTTTGTATGAAAATTTTGAATTTTTTTTTTTTTGATTTAAAGTAAATATTTGGATTTGACTTAGTCATTAGTGACAAAAAATTTTTTCGACATCGATCCACATAGCCGAGATATAGGAAAACCGTTTTCTGAAGGAATCGGGGTTTCATGAACTAAAACGCCTTTCTGTGCTAAGAAACACATATGGTAGTGAACTACCGCTGCTAACTAAAAAAATTTTTTGGACATCGGTCCATATAGCGAAAACCGATATCTCAAGAAATTGAACTTTTTGGTAAACCTGAACACTTTCCTACATAAAAATGGGCATGTAGTCGTAAAAAATAGATATTTGAAGCAAAAAATAATTTTTCTTGGTCATCGCTCCATATATACCGGGATATAGCTAAACCGATTTCTCAAGAAGTCGGGCGGTTTAGTAAGCCAAAACACTTTTTTGTGCCAAGAAACACATATAATAGTAAACAACAGCTAATTTAAAGTAAAACAAAAATTTTTTTGGACATCGGTCCATATATAGCCGAGATATAGCGAAAACCGATTTCTCAAGAAACTGGACTTTTTGGTAAACTTAAACACTTTTTGGTACCGAAAATACGTTGGTTTTGTGACGGGTATTTAAGATTCGGCCCAGACAGATATAAGCTTTCTTACTTTTATTGTATGCTATGTACATATTTACTTATAAGTATTTATGCAAATTTCGTTTAACTTTTGTCAAAGAAACATCTATTTATAATAATACGCAGTTTGAGTAAAACATGTTACTTTCTAAATATCAAACAGCATTTTATGTACTATATAAATCTATATGTATATACATATAAAATTGAATGTGTGCTTGTTTGTTTGTTCCTTATAGGAAACTAAACCTCATTACCGATCTTCCTGAAATTTTTACACTAATTAGGCTGGTTCTGGAATAAATTATAGGCTACTTTGTTTTTCATTCAAGCCCATTTACCA
>BGZK01004504.1:0-13196 GCA_005406025.1 Eumeta japonica | reverse complement strand
AATAAACAGTCTTGCTCTACAGAGGCTCTAAAATTTATCTCTGTATGATGTATATTCATCACCTTCTAGGTTGCTGATTTTTGCTATTGTTTGCGTCAGTAACTTTTGATAAAACCGGATCCTTCGAGTTTCCCTTGCGATATCTTTAAAACTTAAATTCAACACGTTATCGCTTTCAACATAATAGAATGTAACTACATTCCTGATAATGATCCGAAACGTTTGCTTGAGGCATTCGTGAAAGAAAGTCTGCTTCATTTAGCTGCCTTTGATATATTCGACAGTATAGTTGAAACCAGTTAGAAAAATGCCCATCTTTGCATGCGTGCAGATGCCATTATGGGTAAACCTTTGTTTTCACCAAAAACTGAAATTAAAGGTTTATGATCCCTCTGTAATATGATATTATTGCCAAGTACATATTGCTTTAGATTTGTAATACTAAAAATTATACCTAAGCCTCCTTTTCTAATGTACTGTAGTTACGTTCACTTTTCGAAAGTGCTCTTGAAACATATGATACCGTACGCAAGGACCCTTCTGTCAGACTATGAGATAAAATTCCTGCTACATCCTTGTTACTGGCATCTGTAGTGAGCACTATTGGTAGTTCAGGATCAAAGTAAACATATACTTGATCTGATGTGATATCCTTTTATATTTGAAGCCATTGGGATAGGAGGTAAGGAAACAATACTGGGCAAATCGACAATGTCTGTACATACGTTGGGTGAAAACAGCTGTTAAATGGATAGCAAACAGGTTACCTTTTTCACAATCGCTACGTGGCCAATCTTCACTTGCATTGCTTAGAGGTGACTTGAATTCATCCGGCCTTTTGAGGTTTCTAGCCGCTCGCCATTAAGAATAGTTGGTTTCCGGCGTTACATCAAGATTTTCCAGATATTTTTTAAACGACGCAGTTTTTTCAGATGCTAGCAAGTTTCTTGATCGTGTTGTACATTCTCTAAGTCTGGCTTTATGCTGGGGAGATCTGTGTTGCTGCCACTCCCTTCTTGCTCTTCTCTTTTCACTTACAAGACGTTGAATATTTGCAGAAAAAATACGATTAAAACTATGGTGCTGATAGGTGCTACCTGCATGCTCAACAGCCTGGTTCATCATTTTGGTGATGTTTTCAATGCTCAGTTCTACATCACCAGGTGTTCTTAGTTGGATGCTTTCCGAGCAATGACTACTGAGCTATTTTTTCAATCTCAGCCAGTTAATACGTTTATTACATTCATATGGGTGAAAGGTAACTCGTATCGTTGTGTGATACGAATAGTAATAATGGTAGGAGAGTGATCGGAAGACAAATCTAGCGAGGTCTCCACATCCACTAATTCTCTGTATATGTTCTTTGTGATACCAAAATCTATAACATCTGGGATTTTGTTTGTCGGACAATATGTAGATTCCCCACTTGGGATGACGTCTAAGCCCATTTTAATGTTCGACCCTGGGAGTAATCAGGCGTGAACAGTATGTGTGCATCGTAGTCGCCAGCTGCCAGAAACGAGTTCAAGAGATTTATAAAATTCCTCATATTAATCCGCAGAGATTGTGAATTTAGGATGCTATAACTATATCTTGACCACAATTTTCTATGCAAATTTTCGTTGCTTGGAGATACTGTTCACTCATATTATCTAAAAATAGTGTTTGAGTCTTGACTTTATTAAAATGGCTGTGCCACCAGATGTCCCACCTTTCTGATCAATTGAATCGTGTAGTGTGTAGCCATTTATTTTAAAAATACTTCGTAGTCAAATGAGTCTCGAAATCAGCATTACATCAATATTTTCTTCCGTTAGGAAGTGCTCGAATTCACTCTTATGTTGGCGAATGCCGTTAGCATTCAGAAACATATTTTATGGTGTTCAAGGTCTATTGACAATAGCATACGCAGCATTTCTTGCATCATGCTAGACATTGTTGTTTTGAAATTATTTATTGTTTAAACCTAATTTTCTGGAATCAGGATCTGTATTCAAACTTATAGAGCTATATGGGCGAAGGGTATTGTTTGAGGGATTACTGAAAGTTCGGGGTTACAGGCTTCGAGCGAGTGTCCCAGGTAGCCATCTTTCTCCCCTTAATCTTCACCTAACGGGGATTTGAGCAAATAATGGTGTTTGCACCTCGTTGACCGCACTTAAAAAAGATGCCTAGTATTATCTGGGCAATATATATACGAGTGAGCAAAACTTAAATAATTCCGACATTTTACTTTGGAAAAATCGGGTTTTGGTACGCAACGAGACATTTGCAGTGCTCCAACATGTAGATCGGTAAAAGCGTCACCACAATCATAGTTCTCTTCATTAGCGATTACGGTAATTTCATTCACCTGACGTTTATTACTATTACTACCACCAGGGAGCGGACACTTTCTTTCCCTCAAAACCATTTCAGCGTTTCTAGCTTAATCCCTTAGTTCAGGCAGATTTCTCGGAGAAGTATTAATTAGCAATAATTACAAATTTGGGTTAACATTGCGCTTAACAGTATAGATATTGTTTTGTGTTTGTTCTACAATCGGTTACCGCATTCTAGAACTCATTGAACTTGATTTTAGAAGTCATCGTAACACTCTTTGCAATGTTGTTTACGATTTAAAATTCTGAGTAACACGTCATGATCTGTTTCTCTTATTATTGCATCTTTTAAGGTCGCATAAGAAGCATTCCGATTTTGTTTGATAAAATTCCAGAACCAAGTTTCCACTTTACCACTTAAAAAAAGAGGTGAAAATTTGCCATTAAATCTTCATGGTTGCATTGAGTTAGCTCACAAAGTGTATCTATCTTAAAGAGAAGTCCGACACACTACCAGACCATCAAAGTTAATTTTTTTATTTTTCAAAATTAGTGCTGACTAGCGGGGTAGCACAACGGTGCGGATTGCGAGGGGGATCCTGAACAGAATGATCGGTGTGTCTGGCTGACTCACGTGAGGTCTGAGATATATTGAAATTTATTGCCTAATTGATGTAAGTTCATTCCGCATTTCCACCTGTACCGACCGAATAGCCTGTTGCATTGGTGCAATCAGAGGTTCAATAGAAGCTGCTGCAGAGTTCTGGGGGTCGACACGTTTAAGCTAGCATTGTACGCGTTTTCAGAAAACCCGTGGGATCTATTAAGTCGTCTATGGCGGTTGGAAGTGCCATTTCAGTAAATACATTCTGATTAATAGAATCAGCCAAACCCGATGCAAGATTATCCGACTGATAGTTTACACCTGATTCAATAGAATGTATTTCATTATCCTCCATAGATTTTGCAACATTAGCGGTAGTCTTATCTGGAGGTGTACGTGTGACTTTAGGTATAACCCCAAGAAATATCAAATCCTCTCGGGAGCTATCTGGTGCTACCCATTCCTTACTCCGAGTGCTAGAGCTCATGATCCTAAAAGATATGTGCCTAAAGTACTACTTTTCAACTAATTTCAAAATATCACAAACGTATTTATGAAAGAAAGAACAAAAACTCTACTTTAGTTCCCTTAGTTAAAAAAAAATGAAATGAATTAAAAATATAGTTTCTACCTATCCACGAAGAATATAAAAAAAAGCAAACTTAACCTTGTATTTGAGGAAGCCACCAACTTAAAACACTAGATAAATTATAACTTGGGTACGAACAGGCGACTAATATCTCAATCCTGCAATTTAGCAATCTCTGTTGACAAGCAATCATAAGGTCTACCGATTACTAACTATTTCCTCACGATATGTATGTAGAAACTATTATTAATATAAAATAAATCAAAAGAATCTCTCACTTAAAGGTCTCGGTAAATACCAAGCTTGTATATAGGTGAATATTGATAAGTTATCTGCAGCAGAAAGTCATATAGTCCAAACTTCATAATGCTCTAGTCTTATAACTTAATAAATATCTCCTTCCCATAGATAAGCTCAAATACCTTGTCCAACAAAACGATTCATCCGGATACTCTTTTTGGTGACCTGTGCTTTAATTCTTCTTTCTTTCCCAGATATAAATTTATTCTCAAATTTAGAATAGTATTTTCCTCTGCTAGAAAGAATTATCTTTATGTTCCGTGAACCACCTAAAATAAAAGATTTAAATCACTCTATGAAAATGTTTACCTAATATTATTATTATGAAAGCTTTGCAAGCTGAATTTATCATACCTATCTTGAAACACACTGTACATTAACTACAGATGCATCAATTATGCATTAGGTGCAGTTTACCGGTAAATAGGGCAAGATTTATCAATTTCATATGCCTGTATGTCACTGCAAAACATGACATTAACAAACCGTAACTGAGAAAGAACTCTTGGAGTATAAAATTTTATATTTTATTTATTTATATGTTTCAGATATAATAAACTCCAACAAATCAAACAACAACAGAAACTGGAACAACAACAACAACTACAATAAAAACAAATCAAACACAAATTGCGGAAGAACTAATGTTGCAATATATAGACTATAATAAAATTAAGAACAGCGGCAGCAAGTCCAAAATAGCGACAATAAAACAGTTAAATAGACCAACATAATTACTGATTGCGAAATGAGAAGTGATGCAAAAGCTGGAAACTGGACAACAGTAGCAGCAAAAACAATCAACCAATAAAGGCAGAATTAATAAGTATAAAAGTGTAGGAATTCTAGAATAAGTATGTGATTTCAGTCTAAAGTGGATGTTTAGTGAAATGGTTTAGTTAACAAAGTAATAAATAAATAAACATAAGTAATATATAAAAATCAAAAGTAGTTTTAATATCTACATATAAATGAATAAAAAAAGAAGTATGTCTTCAGCCTAACCAGCGGGTCCCTAAATGGCTATAACAACACAAATATAATAATAATAACATAACACAAGAGAATCAAGGAAAAGAAAAAAGTATTGATTACAACGAGAAGAATAAAAATAAAGACAAATACTAATTTTAAAGAGTCAAATAGTTTAAGCAAAATAAATACACGCGAAAAATAACGAAGAAGAAACAAACATGGGACCATACATTTCCCAGAAGTCTGATTAACTTCAAATATGGGAATGTACATGAAGGCATGAAATCCTGGAAGAGTAAAACATGTTAAAAGGATCGCCGTTGACTAACTAATTAAAGCAGGGAAAAGAATATAGAAATTTTCAGTTTTGCATATTAAACAGAAATTAGTTTTGAGCACTATGTATAAAAACCAAGAACAAATTTACTCATACTCAAGCGTAACAATAGTGAATCGGAAATAAAAGCACTTACAAGTCCTCAGGTCACTTTCAGACTTCTGAATTAAAAAAAAGAAAATATATGAAAATTACCATGAACGTGAAACAAGAAGGCAACAAGCGATACCCGACATAAGCCCAAAGGATCGAAAAAGCTGTTGGATATCATGATGATTAATAAACCCTTATCATTTGAATTGGCAGCAGATTTTGGTTGCCTCCATGTAGTTCGATTTGGCCACTGTTACAGGCTAGTAGCATTCGATGTATTTGTTAGTCATTTCACAAAGCCAAAGCCACTGGACTAATAATAAATTTTTTTGTAAAACAGATGTTAAAATTTATTTCGGAATTATTGTCTCTGAAAGGAATTTAGACGAGTTTTACTGCTTGTTTTTTTTTAGTAAAGTTTTAAGTCAATTGACTTATAAGAAAAGGAAAATTTAATTTTTCTTACACATATCATTTCAAAATATATGACAATATAATATTAGTTTTTCAAGTACAAACTATTTAGTCAGAGTACATCAACTACATCACAGTGGACGTATTTTATTAAACTGAATTTGTTTTTTTTTCAGAGTCGTACAAAAGACTCGTTTCTTTGTTTCAAATTAAAATAAAAAATTTATCACTATTCAAATTCATTACGATAACGTAACCAGAAGTCAAACAATACAGAATGCAAACTCATGCACAATTCATTAGCTTTAAATAAAAATTAAAAAATTAAAAAAAAATAAAAAACACACACACACACGCACACATGACAGCCTGGGTAGCAATCTAGCAATAATAAAATCATAAAATAATTTGTACATGGAGGCAAGCCACAAAATGATATGCATGACTCCATTTTAGCATGAAAAAACTAATTCCAGTTTTGTAAATGCTTCAACTAAACGAGTACACAACTAAACAAAATAATATATCTGTACATTTTGAGGAAAAATTACAACTCCTGGTCAATTTGCGAGATTAGTTGAAATAACGAAACAGAAACTTTATTTGGCAAGGGACTTCAGAAAAATTTCCAAAGGTAAACGTTAAAGAGGAGTGGAACGCCATTGCGGACGATTTATATTATATTGGTCCACCATCGCGTGCTGGGATGGCTAAATGAAGGTGTAGGCTGCTTTTAAATTTAAATTAAAAAAAAACTCGCACATAATAAAGCTGAAAGTTATGCTACAGGGTGTCTTTGGGACTCCGGCCCATTAGCCAAGATGTACGAAAACATTTTTTCTGTAGTTGTGTCTGTACGCGACAAGTAACAAGTATTGGTAAAAGTGCAAAACGTGGATTAAAGAATTATTTTCAAGTAGTTAGATATGTAATGCTATTTTGGTGGCAAAAAATTATTTGATTTTACTGAATATTAAAGTGTGTGAAGTCTATTAAAGATTTGCCCCAGCCGAATATACCTTTCTTGTTTTCCATATCGCAATGTGGAAAAAGACCTAAGGTAATAGAAAAACCAATAACATATTTGCTTACGTATGCTTAGATATATAAAGAAATTAAATGAATATTTGTAGAGAAACACAAAGTTTGATTTTGCCGGGTTGTAAAATTATATACATTAACTTTTTCCCCAATACGCTTTTATGTGTATAACTCAGCAACACTATCTTATATGCATCAAGAAATTTCACTCCCATGTGTAAACACAGAATTAAGGAAGTAAGATTCGAGAACCTCCAAAAACTCTTCGTTGATACATACCAGTTACATGCCACCGAAAGCTTTTGACAAAGTATGGCATGACGGTTTAATGCACAAAATAAAATTAAATTTGCCTGCAAACATCCATAAGCTTTTGGAAAGCTACTTGACTGGTCGCAAATTCATTATCAAGGAAGGCGACTTCATGAGCGCAGCTGGGGTCCCCCAGGGTGGTATACTAGGCCCAAACTTATACTTGATTTATGCTTCGGACATGCCAATTGACAACAAAATTCATACTTCCACTTTTGCAGATGATACAGCTTTCCTTAGCGTGCACAAAAGTCATCAAGAAGCCTCAAGACAGTTACAAGAGTACATTCACGAACTAGAAAAATGGCTGAAACTATGGAAAATTTAAAATAACGAACAGAAATGCACTCATGTTACATTTACTCCGCGCAAGGAAACGTGTTCGGCCATTACGATCAACAATAAAATCATAACGCAACACAGCGAGGTCAAATACCTCGGCATTCATCTAGACCGTCGACTAACATGGAAGACACATATTGACGCAAAACTGACACAAATGAAATTAAAAGCAGTGCAAATGAGTTGGCTTATTGGAAGAAATTCGAAGTTAAAACTGGACTGTAAGCTTTTGCTATATAACGCAATTTAGAAGCCTATATGGTGCTATGGGGTTCAATTATGGGGCACCTCCTCTGCCTCTAACATCGAAAAAATACAAAGGCGCCAAAACAAACATCTTCGAGAATTCATAACGACTTAAACGTGCCTTTAGTAAAAGCTGAATTTTCACGTTATGCAAAAACATACATTAGCAAACTTGAACACCATCCGAACCCGCTCGCACCTAACATCCTCAGCTTTAGTGGGCATACTCGGCTGAAAAGGAGGGACACCCTCCGAGCGCTAGATAGCTGATTAACTAATATATACATACCCGCAGAAGCATAACCTTAGTTTAGCACTGGCTGGAATTAAGGAAAACTTTTAGACTTAAGATTTTTAAGATTTGAATACTTATTGTTAGTTCATTTTGAAGATTCAATAAATAAATAATATAATGTTTTACAAAAAAAAAAAAAAAATTCTATACTAAAAGCACATATCATCCTATGAGCACGCGTGCGATCAGAGTTAACAAAATCGCTAAGTCAACTGCGGTTAGCAGACCTTCTCCCACTAGGGTTAAAAGTCAAGGAGTTACGCCTCATTTGGACTCAACCTGCCTCCGAGAGTTACATGTATATGTATACACGTATAGAAATGAAACTGTCATAGTGTGCTAATTTGTGTGTATAGGCATGCTATGATCAGAAAAATAACACAACCGGCGAAACAACGAAAAGAAAATATGCGAAAAATTTGTAAAAACATTAAATTGAAAATAATTACAAATTTTTTTTTGTCAAATAATAAAGTAAAAATTCTAATACAAAATTTAAAGTGTTTATAAACAAATAACATTACATACATATTTATTATTTAACACAAACATTTTTAATAATTTTGGCATAGATTGTAAACCAGAACATTTGTTGATATCGAATTCAACCTGTGGATATCTGCATATACCGGTCCATATAGCCGAGAGGCCTGTACGCAAATAAAAACAATTTTTTGTGGAAAGAGCAAAATACGGAATAAAAACCTATATTTAAATATTTAAACACGTATGCGAATTAAAACTATTTTTGATGGCAAAAAAAAAAAATTATTTGCTTTTACTGAATATCTAAGTGTGTACACTGACGTTAGTTTTGTGAAGGGTATTTAAGATTCGGCCCAGCGAATATAGCTTTCTTACTTGGTTTTAAATATTTCCCTGATGTAACGTTCAATTTTCGACAGTTCCTTTTTTAGTACTAAGCACAACTCTTTCGGCACTTTAAGTTGTTCTTCTAACAGCATTACTTTTTCTTTATTTTTTGGTTTTCTATTTTTCTGAAGCGAGATTGAAGTATGAGGCTTATCAATTTTTCAGAATTGGTTATATCGACAAAATTTGATTCAGGGTTTCGGAAATAGCTTAGTCCAAATGCGCCTCTGTGTTGTACAACAGTACGCATATCTAATAAATTAATTGGTGCTTCTTCTATAGCTAAAAAGAATGCATTTAAAGAATTTTTTTTTTTTTGTTGCATTCAATTATTCATATTTTACCGCCACAGGTTGATTCCGATATAAACATATGTTCTGGTTTACCAAAACTCCAATTCCTGCAAAAATCGGTTTTCACTATATCTAAGCCACATGTAGACCGTAGTCAAACAATTTGTTCTTTTGCTTTCAAATGCCAATATTTCACTACCGCAGGTCCATCTCGGTTCAAAAAAAGTAAGGTTTCTTGTGAAATCGTTTTCCACCACTTTTCGACTATATGTGCACATATGTATGTATGTACCTATGGGCCCATGTAAAAAAAATGTGGTATTTTGTTTGCTTTCAGATTTGTGGGTCCGTTTCGGTACAAAAAAGTGACACTGTTCTCCCAAAAGACAAATTACTTGAGAAATCGGTTTTTGGTAAATCTCGGCTATATATGGACCGATGTCAAAAAAAAAAAAAAATAATAAATTACCTTTTGCTTGCGTACATCTGCATTTGTATATAACAAGTTCATATCGGTTCTACAAAGAGTTCAGGGTTACTAAAAAGCAAAATTTTATGAGAAATCGGCTTTCGAGATATCCCGGCTATATGTGGACCAATGCCCAAAAAAAAATTTTTTTTCTTAAAAAATCTACATTTTACTACCGTAGGCGCATTTCTAAATTAAAAATTTTAATTTCTTGAGAAATTGGTTTTAGCTATATCCCGACTATATATGGACCGATGTCCAAAAAAATATATTTCGCCTTCAGACATCTAAAAGCTTTACTATGTTCGTAGCCAAATATACCTTTAACTTTAGAATCAGGCCTTCGTGCCATCAATAAATAGTGCTGAACAATAACTTTTTTGCTCGAAGACGCTTCTTATGACTTGAGCCAATCTATGCGTTTGTTTAATAGTACTATATTGTCGTCTAAACCCAAATTGATGGTCTGGGATACAATTACGTTTCGCTAGTATAGAAGGCAATTTGGCTACAAGCAGCTCGAATAGCTTTGATATTATGTAATAAGCTATAGGCCTATATAAGTCAGCTTTAGTCAAATCTTTACTTTGGTATCATCTTGTCCACTGCAACCTTTCAATTATTACGATAATATGCCAACCTCAACATAGCATTGAAAATGAAGAGCAAAATTCTTACTGCTACTTGGGGCAACTCCATCAACATCTTGTTATTGATCCCATCAATAATGGGAGCCTCTTAGGGTTAAGATCTGCAATTACATTTTGTACGTCACGAATCTCAAAAGCCATTGAAACGTTTGGAGTGAAAACAGCTTTAAATGGGTAGCAAACAGGTTGCCTTTTTCACAATCACTACGTACTTAATCACCACTTAAATTGCGGAGAGATGACTTGAATTCAACCGGCCTTTGAGGTTTCTAGCCGCTCGCCATAATGAATAGTTGGTTTCCGCCGTTACATCAAGATTTTCCAGATATCTTTAAACGACGCAGTTTTTCAGATGCTAGCAAGTTCCTTAATCATGTTGTACATTCTCTAAGTCTGGCTTTATGCTGGGGAGATCTGTGTTGCTGCCACTTCCTTCTTGCTCTTCTCCTTTCACTTACAAGACGTTGAATATCTGCAAAAATACAATAGTAGCAGAGTGATCGAAGACAAATCTAGCGACGCTTCAACATCTACTAAATATGTGGAGATGTTCTTTGTGACACCAAAATCTATAACATCTGGAATTTTTGTCGGTCGGACGGCCAATATGTAGGTTCCCTAATTGAGATGACATCTAAGCCCATTTTAGTAATTGAGTTGAACAATGTTCGACCTCTGGGAGTAATTAGACGGGAACCCCAGTATGTGTGTTTTGCATTATAGTTACCAGCTGCTATAAAACGAGTTCCAAAAGATTTATAAAATTCCTCATATTGATCCGCAGAGATTGTGAATCTAGGAAGACAATAAACTGATGCTATAACTACATTTTGACCACAATTTTCTATGCAAATTTTCGTTGCTTGGAGATACTCTTCACTGATATTTTCTACAAAATAATGTTTGTTTCTTGACTTTATTAAAATGGCTGTGCCACCAATTGCTCTACCCTTCGGATCCTTTGAATCATACAGTGTGTAGCCACTTATTTTAAAAATACTTCTCGTAGTCAAATGAGTCTCGGAGATCAGCATTACATCAATACCTTTTCCGTTAGGAAGTGCTCGAGTTCACTTTATGTTGGCGAATGCCGTTAGCGTTCAGAAACATATTTTATGGTGTTCATGGTTTATTGACAATAGCCTGAAGCAATGTATTTTGCATACGCAGCATTTCTTGCATCATGCTAGTCATTGTCGTTGTGAAATTGTTTATCGTTTAAACCAGATTTTCCACAGTGCTTCCAGGAGGCTATAATTGAAACCTAAATTAATGTTTGTGGAATATTTGTTACTGGCACCTTTTCCTTTGCTTTAGAATTTATTATAACAGCATCAGCTGGTGATAACAGGCAGGGACAAGAAATACGTTTCGTCCCTGAACTGTTACGGAGTTTGGTTTAGGTTTCATGGACTGCTTGACAACAGAATACAATTACTACATTTTGTAGTTTTGATTATTTTCCGGCTTGTTATAATTAGCCGTACCATGTAGTTCCCCACACACAAAGCAAACTGTTGGCAAATTGCAATACGTTTTTGTGTGCCCATATTCCTGACAGTTGTGGCACTGAACTGGCCCTGTACGTTTGTGAGGCTCCCCACAGTAATTTTACGGTGCAATAGGAATTTGACAACATAAATAGGGATGAATCTCCTTCTTTTTTAATTTAGTATCGTTTGGTTCCAATTCCACACTTAACAGTGGTTAGGAGTTATTTCAATGATTTTTAAATTTACAACGTTTTTAACTTCAAAGCCTAGGTCACACAGTGGGGATTTTGAAAAAAAATGGAAATAATTCTGCAATTTCTAAACAGGTAGTCCGATTGTGATGAATTTTCATACACATCTTAAGGAAGTGTTCCTGAGCTCAACTTTAGAGTTTAGGTTTTCTACTGCTAAAGGGCGGAGCTCTACGCCCCAAAACCGGCTACCACGTGTTTGTAAATATTCCAAGGCATGTCAAACTTATGGTTTTGATCCAAATAAACGAAATTTTTGTAGGTAAGTTTTCCTATTCAACAGCTTTAAAAAATGTGCAACATTGATGGATTTTTTATTTTCAGGTTAGAGATATACGCCAAATACTATTGAAATTTTCAAATTTTTTCCTGTTCTGGCACACTCTTTCGCTAATAACAAAGGCAAAACCTGTCGGAAATTTCATCACAACCGGACTAACTGTTTAGAAATTGCAGATTTATTTCCACTTTTTTCAAAATCCTGTTCATCACTGTTCATCGGAGCTTAACTTCAAATCCAAGAAAGTCCACGCTGTTTTTACCAAAGCAACATTTTCCTTGATTAACAACCATTCCATAATCCCTAAATCTGTCAAAGATTATTATGAGGTGTTAAAGATGTTCAGCTGGAGACTTTGAAAAACTAGCACATCATCAACGTATACAAAACAAACTGTAGACCACGAAGAACTTCATCCATCAGACGCTGAAAAGTCTGCGCTGCATTCCGTAAGCCGAATGGCATCTTGAGAAATTCATATAAGCCAAAAGGAGTAATTACAGCTGTGTTATGAACATCATCAGGATGTACAGGAATTTGGTAGAATGCACGAACGAGATCTAATTTGGAAAATACAGTACATCAAGCAATATTTACATTAGCATCAGTGATAAATGGTATCGGATATCGATCAGGCACTGACATCTTGTTCAAATATCTATAATCACCCACGTATCACCACTCACCATTCTTCTTAGGAACTATATGAAGTGGATTCGACCAATTACTTTTTGAGGGTCTAATTATGCCAGACCGCAATAAAAATTCAAAATCTTTCTTAACGCTTTGAAGTCGATCTGGATTAAGAAGACGTGATTTTGCAGAAATGGGTGGCGCTATGTCAATCAGAAAAAATTGTTCGAACTTCTATCGTTCACAAAAGGCGACATGAGGAACTGCTGCTTTCGAATGAAAATTTAATTTTTGAGAAAGAGCATGGCCTACACATTTCGCCGCATTTTAGCAAATCTGTTATGATACCAGCACCATTCTTTATTGTGGGATTTACTGCGGTTTC
>BGZK01004503.1:0-13199 GCA_005406025.1 Eumeta japonica | reverse complement strand
GGGTCGGGGAGGCAGACAGAAGAGGGAGGGGGGCGAAGCTCCACCTGTTGCCGGTGCGCCACAAGTGGACGGGTATAATATAATTTTGTCGTTACTTGAGGTACCGTAGAAATGACGTCTAAATATTGTTTAAAATAAACAAATAATTTTGAATTCTTCTAAATCGGTTCATGTATTGCATTAGCTGGTCGAACTATGTACTGTAATTGCAATCACACCCGCATATACGAGTGTAATTTGTAATTTTATCTAAAAGCTTTAGACGAATTCTAGCTTTTATAAAGAAATCTTTGGGTTTGAGGGACGTTTGTCTTGTTGTGTTTAGATTACTTTGTCGGGCTTAGGAAAGTATTGTTACAGTTTTCACAACGTTTTGTGTTTGTGTGTTCTCAATTGGGAATTATTGGAAATTGGGCTTTGATTGGCCCGTTATTATAGATAATAAAATTTGTAAAAAAATCTTAGTATGTTATGAATTTTACTGATTACCTATGATTTCTAAAGAGCCAGGTGAAATACCATAAATACTAATGAAATGGTTAATTTACGAGAAAAATCTTCTGAAAAGAATTTTACAAGATTTACCCCTACATAAATTTAAGAGTGTTATTAAACAATCACCAATAAAAAGGGTACTATACAATTTCTGAATATTTAGAAGACAAAATCAATGGGCATAAGCGGCTCGACCTCTTACCGGGCTGTGTCATTCCTAATTTGTTTTGTATTTGTTTTGGCTATGTATGTGCAAATTAGAAAAGAGCTACCCTTAAGTTTCTTGCTCGTTCTTCTTGAGGGAAAACTGCCTTCCGAACGAGCAGTAAAGTGTAAATTCGCAAAAAATGATGACGTATTTCAAGTGTTATTTTGTAACCTATGAAATAAAGATATTTTGAATTTGAATTTGAATTTGAATTTGAAATTTGAACATAAATGCGTTTTTTTAAATAATTTCTTAACGACCTGACTGATTAAGTTTTTTCAAATTCAAATTATCTCTATTTCGTAGGTTATAATATAACACTTGAAATACATTTAACTGTTAAAAAATTTACAGTTTTTTAATATTACCACTTTTTTTTTTTAAATTACCACCTTACAATTGTAAGGCAGTTATATCTCAAGTAGATCGAGCAAGAAACTTGAAGATTGCTCTTTTCCAATCAAATTTATATAGAAATACAATCATATACAACAATATTTTATGACTATATATCTTCTAAATATTCATAGATTCTATAATCCAATCTTCTGCAGTATTTGCTTAATAAAAAATTGTATAAGGGTAGATTTTGTATATTCTTAGGAATCTTATTAAAAATGCGCACACAGAGCCTCCTAAATGTATTCGTGAACCTACACAGTCGACTAACATGTTATTTTTTAATTGGGTCCATAACTAATTTTATTTAAATATTCAAGATTTTTCTTGGGTATATTAAAATTATTAAATAATGACAAGTAAACTGTTATTCCACAATTAAAATTCCAATTTCTTTAGACTTACTTTTAAGAGAAACACGAGGTCCCAGCCCGAAATTGCGCAAATGGACCGTTTTTGCAAAATGAAAATTTTATGATCATCCGCAGCATGTCCCAAAAGCAGGATGCCATTTGACATCAAGCTATGGAAACAGCTAAAATAAACCAATCTGGTGTTTTGGATACCGGACAAATTTCTTATCTTCTTAATTGCAAATGCAGCAGAGCTTAAGCCTTTTCGCCAAATCACCGACATGAGGACCCCACTGAAGTTTACTATCTAAAGTCAGACCTAGGAATACAATAGTGTCAGCAAGCTCTAATTCCTCGTTTCTTATTTAAATAGTATCAGATCCATTTTTCACATTCGGAAGGGAAAATTTCACACATTTTATTTCTTCCTATTGAAAAGTAAGTTATTTACAGTAAATATTTTTTTAATTTTGGAAAAAGCAATGTTCCCATTGTCATAATCGAGTGGATGTCTTTTGACTATGAATAATAAAGAGGTATCTTTTGCAAACAGTACTATCGCTTGAATAAGGCCGTATTTATGGCATTTAAAAAGGTTTCAGTTATTTAGATTTCCCAAAAATATACGTTTGATTTTGACTTCACTTCGATTGACGTCACAAAACATGCTTTTTTCTAAAACCCTTTTTTAAAAAACGTTGAAAGTATTCAATCAATAATTTTGATAATTTAATCAAATTAATTAAGAAAAAATGAAACTAAATTTCTTTTATAAAAAATGTATGACTCCTGCCTGTAAGCTTTGGGGCATCTGCAAGGAGAAAGCACTAAGTGCACAGGCGATGTATTGAAAATTTTCATCACATCGAAAGTTCTGTATCACCCAATATAAGAAGTTAGAGTATGCAAATTTTGTTGCAATATTTTATTTTACTTTTAAACAATGTATCGATATTTGTAATCACTAGCCTACACCTGCCTCATTTTTGTATTTGTACACTCCGTGTATTGCATTCTCACAAAATTGGAAGTTCCTGATTTAAACCACTTTGCAACCCCCTTGCATGTAAGCATAATTATGATGGTTACCGGATACCGTATCTGATATCCTACCAAAGTTTTTTATTACATTCATTATTACCCTAACCGTGTCCGGTACGCGATAAAAGGTAAATACCTTTCTCTTTCATTTAATTAAAATTTAATTTTATTTCGGACAGTTTGACTTTTTTACCGGCGATCTGTTTTGTTAACAGAGGACGGCCGCACGCCGCGAAAAGTCAATAAAGCCAGTTCGTTATTGCAACGTAACGGCGCAGCGCCGACATCTATTGTCCATTACAGGCAATAAAGCGAATTCGTGTTACGCGTCCGACCACACTCCAAAAGCAGAATGTCGCAACTAGCGACTGGTAATATTAGAAAAGGTATTATTTATCATTTTCATGTTACACCCAGTAATGTCTAAGTGTTTAAGTCTAATTGGGGTTAGGGACTTGGTGTTGTCACGGATGATGAAATCGCTCCTCGATTTGGGAAGTCGATTTTTAAATATAGCCCGTGATACGTAAATCAGATGAAGAGCTAAATCGAGTGTTAACAAAAAGTGAAGTCCGTTGTTACGTTCCCCCTCCGCGGAATACATTATTCGCGCATGTTATTACTGAACGCGCATATATGTCGACTATGGCTAATTGTATGTGTTTTATTATTAGCGCAGATAAGTTAAGTTTACGTTGTAACATGGTGTTAAACATTATTACTATTGTTACAAGTCGCTTAATGTGGAATTTTGGTGTTTCACGTTTCGTTACACAACAAAATTGAAAATCTCTGTATTTCATACTCTTGAAATACGTCCATTATAACAGGAATTTACCGTTCGTTTAAAAGGCAGTTCTTTTCTCAAAAGCAACGAGCAAGAAATTTAAGAGTAACTCTATTGAAATTGAATTGTATACAGTAAGAATTGAATACAAAAGTTTCACTGAAAGGGACAACCCAATAAAAATTCGAGCTCGTTATGTTCGTGGGCGTTTGTTTTCTAAATTATCGGACATTTAATAATACTCTTTTTTTAACAAGTAATTGCTTAATATTTATTTTGAACTTATTTAAGGATAAATTTCGAATACCTCCTGTAGGTATTCAAAATTTACCTTTACCGAACCTTATTGAATATAAACAAACAGACCTTTACACAGCGCCGGCCCTAGCTTTGGTCAGAGTAGAGCGAGATTGTTTTTCAGCGCCCTCAAATCAGTGCTCTAAATTTCCAGAAATTCTAATTCGGCTTCATGATAAATAAACAATAATTGCAATGATTTCAAAATATTTTTTTATTGCAAACATCAACACATATTACGCTTAAATTAAAGTAAGTAACTTTAACTATTTTAACACTATTCCATGTCTTTCCGAAAGCAACATCAAAATTTAATTTTAAGCTGAAAATTGTCTCTTGCATTTGGTTTTTTAACGCCTCTAGTTACATGGCGCCTAGACCAACCGCTACACTCGCTCTACCCCAAGGCCGACGTTGGCTTTATAAATTTATCGATCTATTGATTGATCGATTGACTTGTAAGCGTAGTTTATTTTTATTAATCGAATTGCATTTATTTTTTTTACTCTTCTTCTCGAATATTTCCATATTGTTTTTTTACATATTGCTTTGAATTGTTATATATAAATTGAGATGCCAAAGCTAAGATTGCAATGTCTTGAAATTTACTTTTTAGAGATACACGAGGTCCCAGTTTATAAATTGCCCGAATGGCTGCCTCCTTCTGTACGAAAATTTTATGTATATCTGCAGTTTGTCCTCAGAGCAAAATGCCATAAAGCATCAAGTAATGGGATAAACTCAAATCAAACATCAGAATAATATATCTAAATAACATTATTTATGTAATATATTTTATCAAATTAATATCAAATAAATATGAATTAAAGTACATACACGCTTTCAGTATTATGAGAGTTGTGTTTATTAGGCATATTGTGTTTAATAAACACAACTCTTTATTGACTTGTGTACTGTTTAGACAAACGGTACACAAGTGATTAAATGTGTTTCAAGTTCAAACAACAGATTACAATCGAAACTGTCGATGAAAAATCGATTATTTTTCTTTGCACATACTTTGTTTTATTTTTGACAGCAATCTGAATTTGATGTCAAAAATAATCCCAAACTCTAAAAAACAAAATAATAAAAAAGTGGAGTAAAACTTTACCCTTTTTTCTCAATTTTCAATCAGATTTTTACTCTAACTGTTGACTTGATCTATCGTGACATGTATCAAATATCAAAAAATCCCACACATTATTTTCAAAGAATTAAACTAAGATGATCTAATCAAGATGGTGTTTATTTCTCGAGAAAAAGTAAATTAAAAACAATCAATTAATTTATAAAACGTTATCTAACTCATATCAATACAAACGGGCAATAGAAAATATTTAACTAAATGAATGAAAAATTGTGAGCCCTTACTTACAAAAATAGATGATGTGGTTCAATTCATAACGTAAAATCTTAAAAATGTAACGTATCAGCCACGAACAACTTCAAAATCGGTCCGAACATTCTGGCAGTCAAACGGATGCAACCAGAAATTTGTTTTTTTTAGCAGGTAATAAAAAAAAAACGTGTGTTTTTTTATAATTAATTGGATGAAACTAGCGATACCAATGCGATGGCGCAATGGGCAAATTTAAAATAATTAAAATTTTTGTATGCACGAATCCCGATTTAGCATCGTGAGCTCCCCTTCTATTTATTTATAAAAAGTAAATCAACTATTTATTTCGTTTGACCGTGATTCGGATTACCATTATAAAGATTGAAAATACTCTGCTTTCAACAAAATGTGACCTTTTAGCAAAATTATTAACGTTAAATTTACAACACCTACACAATTTTCATTAAAAAAATTAAATCGTAACTCGATTTCAATGTAATACATCTTCAGCAACACGAGTCAGAATAAATAAAGAGTCGTTTTGCACAAAATTTTATATAAAGTTTTATTTCTCATGATACTATATGATGTTACGTACCGGTACTAGTGACGTGACTAAGAATATATGTTTATTTGATTTCTGCATAACGAATTCGGTTTACGGTCACTTTTCCCGCGAAAAGGTACGATTGATTGATTGACTGATAGATAAGTGCGAATTGATCAGAGCGTTTCATTTTTCTAATTCACTGTTCTGATAAAAAAGCACATGATATTAAAAAATATGTAGAAAAGGCTTCTTATAATATTTTTAATTCATTATATATGAATTTTATAGATAAGCCATGATGTTAAAAGAGAACTTCCATTGTCAGTCCGGTTGAAATATCAGAAAAGTTAGATCCGAGTACCTTTTGTCCTTTAAAAGCTTTTAGTGAAGTCTTTTGATATCTTTGAAATAACTGTACTCTGCTTATTTTAATACTTTAATAATGTAAATGCTAAGTTCCAATAAATTTATAAATGTAGGTATTCATAAAGTATTTTAAGTACTTTAGACGGCCTTTAGTGAGTATTAGAGTTTTTGTGAATGAAATAAAATATTATAAAGCTATCAGAAAAATACTTAATAAGATTTTTTGGAGATGCATGTGATTCTAGTAATATATTTAGAGTACAACATTAACGAAAATGATAGAGCGGTATTATAAACCCCAAGTTTTTCTCTATAAAAACCAAAAACGTCTTTATGGCATCGCCTATATTAAAGATTCTTTTTCTTTAAAACGGATACATACGTGAGTCGATTTATAGTAGTCTACCCGAAACTAGTTACAAACAAGGATATGTATTGAAGTATCTTAAGGATGTGTCGGACAAACACCCTGCGGGATTGCTGTTGTTAATTTAGAATGAAAAAAGTATCTTGTATTCGTTTTAATTATTCTCAGCAAGGACGAGTACTTCTACATTGTTTTATTTTTTGGAATATAATATTGTAGAAATTTCAAGCTTCAACCGGAGTTAACAACTTAGTGGCTAATTTGCCCTTGGTTATGGTTAAAACATTTGATTCATATTAGTCACCGTCGCTTTCATTAAATATATGATAGGAAAAGTTTGTTGATAAGAACAGACGCTTTAAATAATAGTGGCAATGCTAAGTGACGAACAAACTGATTCTTTAGCTACCAATATTCCATAAGATAGTAGAGAATCAATTAGGATATTACGGGTCAATTACGTTTTTACCATAACTTAAAAAAAAAAACATGTGTCAATCTTTAAAAAATGACCTGATAAATGATCAATTGTTATTGTAACTTATTATCGCAATTTTACTTCTCCAAAATCTTCATTAATCTTCATTCCCTGTTATCTTCAAGTCAGGATGGAGATCTTCACTTGAAGATGGCAGTCGATATACGAAACAAATGGCTTTTACCGATTCCGTTTTACGAGTTTTGATTCGTTCTTAAAAAGTTCCTACTCAGTGCAGGATTTTAATAAAACTATTGTTTTATTCCCTACGATTTTTTGTTTCATCTTTAAGCGATATCTGAAATTCCCTTTCACGTGTATCAAATACGGGCTATACATTTATGAAGCTCAAAATATTTGGGTATTCCGGTCGTTCGTCGCAAATTATGAATCTGCGTTTGTGATCTAAGTGACTTCGTTACATAAACACGACTCTCGGGTAAGGAATAGTACACACTGTGGGAACTTTCGTTAGTATTACATTCTATTTACACACGCCATAAATTTAAATCTTCATAAGACCATTAGAGAATTGTTTAGAAAATACAACTAACGAAGTCAAACACTTTCATTAAGAATTTAATGGCAGATACATCTCAATAGCTTTGATAATCTAAAAACATTTTATAGCATAGAAGATTTCTAGTACAGTTAGTTTCGTAAAAATAAGCGTTGTAACTGCATATAACACTAGTTCTCATCCGCGACTTCGCTCTCAGCCGTAGAATAAATTCAAATCGACGGGTCACGCTGTTAACTCCAATTAGGATTTGATGAGATTGAGCCTCGCTCTCAATTCCGGTTTAGATCCAACCTATCCCATCCCACTCCAGATAGATGTAAGATATTGAGCCTTCTTTCAATATTGCTCGTATCAATAATCAATCTGGATGAAAAAGAAAAATATCTGTTCTATGTTTATGAGAGCGAAGCCGCGGGAGTACCTAGTACCTTCATAAGTTATGGCTTATTTATTGTTATGATGCATGAACTGTTTTACTGTAAAATTTCATCAACAGTCATTTAGTAATTTCTCCTTAGAAAAGTAATACTTATATTCATAAATAATATTAATAAACATATATTCATCATTACAAAATTTCGCGTTTCTAATATTAGATAAGGACAGTTATTCAATTTTTCATTAAAAATTTGGGAAAAATGTATAGAACAGAAATTCCGTTGGTGTCTACAGAAATAGCATCAATGAAATAAATGATTGGTACATTTCGACGGTGTGGTCGCCGCCTTACGGCCGATCCGGCTAAAATTGGGAACATTTAATTGGATCCGTTAAATAAATAACTCTGAATTAATACTTGTATTTATTTAACACGCAGCAAAGCAATGTCGAGCACAGATTATGAATATCAATTAATGTTCTTAGACACGTAACGCTAATGTACACGTGAATCGAACACTTGTGTCAATATTTTACTACTTATAGAAGCGAAACGAATTGATGTATTTCTTTATAGACATAATCTACCAATAAACGTTTTCTTTTCGTTTACGATTTAAATTTACGTGTAAACTTATAATTTTATTCGATTCTCTGTCGTGTAATTAATATTTTAAATTTCCTGAAATTTAAATTAGAAAAGAAATCGGTCAAGTGCTAGTTGGAACACACGAATGGTTCCGTACGACCGTAAAATGTTGAACACTACGTATTTTTTTTAAAATAATTAATGAAAAATAACAACAAATAATAACATTGAAGAAAAAATGGTGAAAAAAATACATTTCTAGTATGTTTCAACTTTTAACTCTTTTAACTTTTAACTTTATTTTTTTATTATTGTTTGTTTCTATAGCTACTATAGTAACACACACTGCGTGAACATTTCGTGTTCATCTATTGCCGATATAAAAATTGAGCAATAAACTCAAAAAAAAAATCGTTTCTCGTCAGGGGATCCCTTTTCATTTTTAATTTAATTTTGTTTTAATTATTTGTTGTTATAGCGGCAATGAAAATACACACTCGGTGAAATTATAAACCGTTAAACCAATTACAGTTCGGGAGATACTGCCCGCTGACAGACAGATAGAGAGAAGAACAGGGTCCCGTTGAAACCCTTTGGGTGCGGAATCTTAAAAAAAATTCAGAATCTAACCTAACCTAACCTAACCTAACCTAACCAACGCATTCCCGAGATACGAAACACAGAGCGAGTGGTTTTAATCTGACTTAGCTTAATACCCATTGGCTAATTTTCTTATGACTAGCGTCGAACGCGGCACCTTCTAGTTCCAAGGCAGCGTTCTTAACCACTGATCCATCGCCGCTCACTGATCATATTCTAGGCGACATCAGAGGAACATTTCATTTAATAGCCAGTGTAATGGAGACGCCGGCAGGGCTTTCGCGCGCCACTCGGCCTTTGCTGACTAGAGCCTCTTTGCCTCTCTTCGGTGTCGCTCGTAGTTTTGAGCATTCCGTCTGTTTTCTTTCATACATTTATTTCTCGTATTGACGAAGGTAATAGGGGTTTCGCTATTCCTTATAGTCGTAGTTTCTTATAAATTAATTATTTTCGTACTATTTATCTAATAGCAAATACATCTAATGAATATTATTTACCTAAAATGGATGGGAATTCATGTTCTACGCCGACTTTCAAAAGCTTTTTATGTATATTCTTCGTAAAATATTAAAAAATTAGACATTATGTAAAATAAAAGTAATATAGTTTTAAGGCAATACAAAATCAAAACACACTTACCAAAGCGATGTAATCCTGAAATAATCGAACGAGAGCGAGAGCATTTTCGTGTATGTTTAAAAACTTTTAATTAAGTTTGGAGTGTGTGATATCTTAGTTAGAAATCTAAGAGATAATTTTGGAAGTTAAAACATTTCGATCTTTGTTTTAGCTCAAAAAATAACGTTATATACGTAGCAAGTCTGATAAGAGTTTTTGAGACTTTTGAAAATCAAATTACAACGACATTGAATAGAAACTCCATCGGTATCGTGACTAACTGCACTTGAAATAGTCGGTTTTTAAGGATTGGAATTATGTATAGACTGTTTTCTAAAAAGAGATTACCTCCGTTTCTCTATACCTTCTTCTATATTATCTACTTTCCTTGCCTCGTTTTCTTTTGCGGTATTCTGTCGGCGACTATTATTGGTATAACTATCACCACCTCGTGAGGTTGGGGCAGCAATGATTCTCGTACGGCTGAGGCGCGAGAACCATACCAGGCGCCATCTCCGACAGCGTGGTGCTGGTACTACCACGAAGCTCCGTACCAGGGCACAACTAAAGCCACTATTACTTTTAGAATCGTGCTGAATATTTAACCCACGCTACGGCGTAAAACATTGTAAATCGAACCCAGATAAGTTAATTATAAAACCTAAAACTTTACGACCACTCGGAATGGAGGTGATTCGGCCGTTGAGGGTGTCGCCTGACCAGTTTTACCGGGTCCGCTTGTGACCCCACACGAATTGACCAATGAATTTCTAGTACTTAAACTTAAACCACTCCCTTTGTGCCTCGGAGAAGATGTTAAGCCGTTGGTCTCGGATGTTAACATTCCTTAGACCCCCGCGGAGCCGAGGGAGGGAGGGTTTTAAGTGCGAGAGCCTAAATTGGAAATAAAAATGAAACGAGGGCCGTATGCTTCATTGGTATGCTTTTTACAATATTGAGATATTTATTATGTTGTTTTAAGACCATAGATTTCTTAGAGGTTTTCCTGTAATCTGTAAGTCAAGAACTGTTTTTTCCATTTTTTTCATAACTTTAGACTCACTTAGAATGGTAGACACGAGGAGGGAATTGTCAATTTTCATCTGTATATTTTAATAACTTCAAAACTAGTTCCTTTAAAATTATATATTTTTATATCTCAGACTATCAGAAGAAGTTCTTTGATTTGATATGTCACACGGTACAGCTTCAAATTTATAACAACAATTATATTGTATTAGTCAGTCAAAGTGAAAATCAAAAGGAAATTGCCTTTTGTCAAAATACTTATCTACGACCGCCGTCTGGTGAAAATATTATAGCTTTCATTGGATGCTCTGATCTGAATACATTACCTTACTAGGAACAATTGATATGACCTAAATTATTAATGAAATCATGATTACTATCTCGTTAATACTGAACAGTCAATAACATCTGTTTAATGTACAGTGTGTAAGTTTCTGATGATAAAAGTACAATTATAGCGGTGATTTCTGCATTGATTGCTCATGAACGAACTTTTAAAGGTTATAACGAAAGCTTTTGTAAAACTGATTACAAGTTTGACTGAAAGTTGCCGTTAGACTACTTTGTTGGGTTCGTATTTCTACAATGTTGAGTCACACCGTCCCATAATCTATCCTTTTTATACTAAAGCCTTTGGATCGTAAGTACGTTGCGGCATCATGCGAGATAGGAGCTGCTGATAGCCCTCGTCACCGTAGAGAAGACCAGATGTGGATCCGACGTCTAGGTGCGACAGAAAGCGAGTACATTGAATTGATTTAAGTTAAAATTTATTAGTCTGTGGACGGGATTCACGTCTGACAACCTTCGGTTCGAAGACGAGACCCTAGCTACTAGAGCGACACCAGACTTCTTTGCAGCCTCCTTTGCTGACGAGGATAGAAGGAGAGAATTGACCCGTTTTCTTTTCATAGGATTCGTAAGTTGTAAATGAGAATGCGGGTTATTACAAATAAATAGTTTCCGCCGCCCACGAGTGTCTATAATTATCCATTGTTAATTTATGTGTGTACATTAGTTTTGAACATGAATGATAATATTAACCGTGACTTCATAGTACCGCTTGAACATGTAACACTATGGAAATTTTTGTAAGCGAGATTAATTTTAATAATAATTTTTTTTTTGTTGCATTTAATATCATCAGTTCGAGAAACAGTTTTTCGCGTTGAAAGCCACTTAAAAGTTCTTCCCTGAAATGACGCACACACACACTATAAAAATAAAATACAATCTTAAACGTGACTTGATGCTGAACCAAACTCATCGAGGTGTTTGTTAATATTGTGTTGACATTTTGTATATAATTTCACCTTCCGACGATCACTAAAAAGAGAAGAATTAAATAAAAGAGAAAAATATTCTTAATAACGAATTTATTTTTTTTTTCATTTCCTGCTAAAAATTAAAAAAAATCATAAAATTAAAGGAAGCTATCGATTTTCTTCCGATTTTTGAAAATCGAGATATCATCAGATAACTATGTTCAGAGGAAGCATATGTGTTTATTTTCAGAAAGATGTTACAATCCAGTCTTAACACCTGTCGCTGTAAGGGCGAAATATAGTTTTCGCATTAGATTATTAACTTATATTTACATTGTTAGTAGTACTTATTATAAGTACTTGTATTTATCGATCCAACGGCCCTAACGTGTTTCGTGAAATTAATAAGATAAAAATGGAATGTTATTTTTCTGATTACAAGTTTTCGTGTTAAAATACAGTCTTGAACGACATCGTCAAGTGTCAAGCGCAATAATTGTTTACGAAAATACAATGATTTATTTTGTTCGCATAACATTAGTGTCATCCTCAGTAACGTCATTAACTGCGGCTACTTCTTACGAAGGGCGGTCACGTAAAGGCTTTTAAAATAAAAAGGGCATCCCGACGGTGCTAAAACGAAATTATGATAATTAGATTTACCTCAGTAGGTACTATCGAAAAACAATAACCGTTTCGCGGATCGCGGCGGAACCTTTTTTTTTTGCTGACGCTCTCAGAAGATCTAAACAAATTTACTGCATACAAAAAAATGTATTCAACATACGTTTTTGTTAATAAAATAATGTAATAATTGAACAGTGCGTATCAGTTTCGATGAAATTCAGTGAAGTCCAGGCGGCGTTATTGCGACCGGTTGAAGGTTGACCGCTTCTTTTCAGTTTTGAAAAAAGTTTTTTTCTGATACAAACGGACTTGTAGTTAGTGCTTTTTATAATTCAAAAGAAAAATGGAATGTGAACTACGCGCATAAAAATATACATACTTACGCATATTAATGTGCAAAACAAATAGGTCTGTGCAGAATAATTGTACCAAGACACTGCGTTTGTCTCTTTTATGGGAAGGGAAGTGACTTTTACTTCCCATACTACTAGCCGCATGTCGCTTCTATATATAGCACAATACGGCAACTTTCAAACGCAACCAACAAAACCCTCAAGGAGTTCTACGTTCGAAAGCCTTATAAACAGAATGCCGTGAGAACACCTATGTTAGTGCATGTTGCATGTGCAACCTATTTCGCATTCTTGTCGATCTGTTTATACGGCGTGTCAAAGATGCGTAGGTATGCACCTCTGTCATATTGTCGGCAGCAAATTTTTCGAACAGGGTCAGAAACTTAATAGAGGCGCCTCCTCTCTCCAGCGTCTGAGATAAATTGTTAAAAAGAGAACTGACAAATATGTAATGGATGGCATGTTTTGTGATAGGGAAAATTAGAACCCTTTAATAAATGTGCACTCTTTATCACCTATCAGCTAATATTTTTT